>JARQWZ010006683.1:0-48882 GCA_033150135.1 Gobio occitaniae | reverse complement strand
AGACCTAAACTATGAACTGGAATGTTGACTGTTGTATGTTCACACAGAGAGTTTGAAATCTTTACTTCAAGTAGTTCACAGATATATGTTTAAAATTATGTTAATGAATGTGAGTGTTAAGTCCGGGTCTAAAGCATAGCTGTTTCTCAATATGCGTTCTTGTGAAACATCATCAGTCGCGGCGCAAGTACAATTCAAAGCCCACATCTAGCCAAGAACAGTTCAAATCCCCAGATGTGTCCTTGATCCGCGTCTTTTATCGAGGATCCATTGAGAGGTGACTTGTGCAGACTTGAGACTGTCAGGTATCGCAGAATACATCTTGCACTAACCAGCAAGCATCAATAGTGGTGGAGAAAACCCACGTAATTAAAAAATACTACTGTTAATGTGTCATGAAATGTAGTTTTTTTTAAACGTATGTACTGCGGTGGCGGCAACATAGAGCTTCAAAGTGGAGGGGGACAGCCATCTTGAAGGAAGGACAGCACAGTGATGACCGGGCATATCGGGGGGGTCTTCCCTTCTGGAAGAACACCACTCAGCAAACAGACTCCACTTCAAAGCATGAGCGTGCCTCGTAGAGGGGGCTCTACCTGAAGTGATAGTGTCTACCGCCCCTGGTCCCATACAGAGACCACACGCGGCGGTTCCAGAGGTCTGGACATGGGTGCAATATGGTGCCCCGTCCCTGAGAAAGCCAGTCCTTCCTTCCTTGAGGGAATCCACCAGGAAGGGGATGTCATGAGGAGCATCATTTCTGGGAACCTGGGGGCGTATTACAGAAACGTCTTAACTTTAGAATCCTATCTCATCTGTTTGTTAACCATGGCAATTTCAGTTAGGACCTCATTTAGGTCAAAGGCTATTACAGAATGTAATTTCTTAAATGCATACTCTTATCTTAACTATGGATAAGGAAACGGGTATTACAGAAGCATCCTAACTCAACAAAAAATCCTAAAAGCTGTCTTAACTTTAGGACAACCTCACTAGTGTCCTAACCTCAAAGCTTTTTGAAATCCAATGGTTAAAATCACAGTACAAAAATCCTTTTTCGATAGAGCATTACATTTATTAATTATATAAGATGAAGAGCAGCAACGTTTTGATGATGGAGATACTTTTGGAGGACCCAGAGGATGTGCTGTGCTTTGATGATAAAATGCTTGTAAATAACATAACACGACACATGATTTTGCAGTTAGTTGACTAATTGCGACCAACATTACAGAGGCCAACGAGCCGTCACGTAGCATTACCGTTCGTTCTTCACTGGCATAAAGTTGGTTTGACACTGGATGTTCGTTATTCGCAAATTTAAGGACCGTCTCTAAAGTTACATATGACATTGGTACCTACACATTTCTAACTTCAATAGCATTTGAACGGCATATGTAAAATGTGTGCATTATAGCTGACACCTAGATGAACACTTTACAGTTGGTTTTGATACTGTAAGTAATCTCGTTCAAATGCTATCGAAGTTAGAAATGTGTATACCAATGTCGTATGTAACTTTAGAGACGGTCCCTAAATTTGCGCATATCAAACGTCTAATAACGTCAAACCAACTTTATGCCAGTTCATTCTTCAAGTGACTAACGCCTTATACTTTTCAAAAATTTATTTATTTTAGCAAAAGGCAATTTATAAAACAGGCTTTAACTTTTCAACAGAGCTTATCAAAATTTAAATCTGGCGCACTGAAATTAAACGCCGTTGTTTCTCCATTTTGATTTTAGGGTTACCTCAGAAGCAGTTTGTGGTGAAGGGTCAAGGGTCAAGCCAAACATCACTTCTGTCAGGTCCATTAAGTCAAGAACACACATGACAATAAAAATGATTTAGAAATTTTTATTGAATTGCAATCAGTTGATGAATTCTGAATTAAATTTGTTTTTTGGCGGTATGGCTCTGTTCAGGGAGTCCTCTGACCTTTCATGAGCACCATGAAATAGCAAAGAGTCAGAGGACAGCAGCAGCATCAGGGAACGCTTACCAGTTTAGGACTGGGAGAGCTTAACTATTCCCCCCTTGTCTCTTCATCAGACACATATCCTTCAAGAATGATTTTATGTTCAATATTAAAATAAGAATTAATGATAATCAAGTTATAACCATTTCCTACATTTGATAAATCAGTTCTCTATATTCAGGGAGTGATTTTGGATATTGTAGTGTTTTAGTTGCTGTGTGCTTTTGAATCCACATTCTTTAGGTGCTGCTCTGAGTCTGTGTCAAGACGTGCTGACAGGCAAATGTCATTGGTGTTGTAATAACACCCCAGGGAGTGAAGAGTGCTCAGCATGTGTTAACTGTATGTCTTACTGAAGTGACCCCTGGGGTCATCTATGTCACAGCTATGGGACTCTTTGGGGACTCAGAGAAATGTACCTCTTTGATATACCTTTCTTTCTTTATAGAATAGAATAAAGTCACTTCTGAACTAAATGTAGTATCAGCATGTTTTGGAGAAGTGCTTTGTTGATAGTTAGTTAAGATGGTCCCAACCTTGATGGAAACTGTTATTCTGTGGAGCTTTGTGTGTGCGTCTCATGATTCTGTGCCGATCCAGTATTGGAGATGATCCTTTCGGCAGACGATTCTAGACTTGGAGGCGTCTTTTCTATGACCTCCGAGGTCACTAGGGACTAATCTGGGCCTGGGCGACATCAAGTCTACGCATTTTTAGTGATATATGCTCCTATCTGTCTACGTGTGGAAAGTTGCTTACGTTGCATGTTGTTAGAACCAATCAGAATCATTCCACATGGCAGTAATGACGTGTCTAGACCTTGAAAACAGTATAACTGTTCAGAAAATTGTATGTACGTTAGACGGAGGCGGGGAGACTGTTAGAGGGAGTGCGGCCTACGAACTCTTGAGCTGGCTTCTGCTGATGAAACTGCAAACTATTCTTCAGTAAAATTTTCTTTAATTAATCTGACTCCTGGTCTTAATTTTTCACTACTGGTCCTGGGTCCTAAGCTGTTACCCCAACAGTGGGTTGTTGGTTGCTTAGTAACAGACCTGACAGTTGATTAACGAACTCGATGGAGCGGTTTAAGATTTCCTAACTACTGATAAGATTTTGTAAGATAGGATAAGAATCCTAAATCAAGTTAAGATTTGCTTCTGCAATATACAAAATTGTGAAAAATCCTAAATTAATTTAACATATCTTAAGTTAAGACCTAAGATGGAACGTTTCTGTAATACGCCCCCTGGTGAGCGACCTGAGCCGCTGCTGATGGGAGGCAAGTTGCGACATGTGATGAGAGTGTAGCCACCCTGATGGTTGATGTACGCTACGGTCGAAGTGTTGTTCTCCTCATCCAGAGTTCCGAATGACATACAGGTTGCCTGACATGAGGGACCAACCGTAACTCCGCGAAAAATTGCCACACAGACACGACAGATATCTCTTTATAAAGCTTGGAATGTCTACTTTTAAATTAAGTAATTTAAATTTAAATATATAAATATTCTCTGTTTATGTAATCCGTATGAAAACATTGAGAGGCACAGTTCCTCCAGCGGAGCTTCATTATCTTTAATGTGACCACACCCACGCGCGTAAAGCAATTCACATGCAAATCATCCACGTGAAGGAACGCAAACCTGTAAATGCCCCCCATCACCTCAAAACAAAGCATCATCTTCATCATTCTTATGCTTTTCATTGAGTTCGGAAGAGAGGCTGTGAGTTTACCTTGGTTTTACCTGAGAAGAAGAAGAAGAACGCTAGCCTGACAAGCCAGATCCACATCAAGATGTTGGGTCTGGGAATACACCGTTGGCTGGACTCAATCCGAGGGCGGGATGAACGGCTGTCTTTCAAAATCCCCTGCACGCAATAGGATTGCGCTACAACCAACCAGAGTAACGAAGAAGGTGATGTAGTCAGAGCGACGGAAATGAGTCCATGGGGGAGTGTTCCGCGTTTGGTGTGTTTTGAAAGTTTGATGTTATGGTAATGTTATGGTATGGAGCCCAAAATATGAGAATTGTGGGCATGCTTGTACATTCATCAAGCATCTTTGATAAACAGAAGAAACCCAGAAGTATTGCCGATAAACTACTGCATGTTGGAGTGGTGGTAGTTAAAACACCGGCAAAGTCGAACAGAATTTGTCAGCGGTGTCTCACACTTTTATCGAGACTTGAACGTGACTTACCGGTTTACTGGAGATGGGTGGAGGATGAAAAGAACAGTAGAAACCACGACAGGTCTTTTAGATAAACGAGAGTGTGAGCCTACTCGTTGAAGGGCCTTGAAAAAGTTTGCCATAACCCTGCAAGTCCTGAAAGAGCTAATATTCGACGCAGCATCACAGAGGTACAGTATGTTAGTTGTATTGTTACATACGTTTTAACATCCAGTAACAGTGCAGAACAGCCTGATTTTCATTACAGACATGTTGCTTACCAGTTACTCCGGGAACAACATCAGTTAATGATATGGTTTACTTGTACTAGACCTGTTTTCATACACTCTAACCAAAGCTGTTGATGTCCTTGTGTCTATCATATATCTCCATCAAGGGCTTTGGTTTTAACAATTCTTTGTCATGCCATGTGTTGCAGACTGATAGGCTAACAGACTGAGATAACGTGAACTTTTTAGGCTATTCGAAGTACAGATGTTGCTTGGTCTTGATAGCTTATTTAGATCTTCTTGACTGTAAAAGTAATAAGTAATGATATGCTGCAAAGCTAATCCCCACTCCATAGACCTATTAACAAACTTGTCAACACTGTTGTCAACGTAGCTGTCAACTGTGTTACTCTACATTGTAGTCTATCAATCAAGGACTTTTCGAATGTCTTTCGAAGCAATTGAAGATCTTTAATTATCAGGTGAGAAGTAACACACACACACACACACATAAACACACACACACAAATTTAATCTACATGACATGTACGAGGTTATGTTGTTCTATGTAAATGTATCTTTAATGTATAACAACAGTGGAGGTGGCTGAAAGCAGTGCCGTGGACCCGGTTTCTGGACATGATGATGTGAGGATCGATGTTGGGGAGGTGGTCTTTAGCTCGGAGGTCGCCCCCTAGAGGGGTCCAGATACCCCTTGTTCCGGGGCAATTAAATGGGGTTGCCCGGGGCAGAGATAATCACAAAACATCCGAACAGGTCATTAACTAAAGGGTATTTGTACTCCAAATTAACCCTGCGATCCCTCCGAGGCATTATCCGACCATTGGCAACTGATTAAATGGTAAATGGACTGCATTTATATAGCGCTTTTAACAGAACTACGGCCATCCAAAGCGCTTTACATTTTGCCTCACATTCACCCATTCACACACCGACGGCGGTGTCAGCCATGCAAGGCGCCATCCAGCTCGTCGGGAGCAGCTGGGGTTAGGTGTCTTGCTCATGGACACCTCGACACTTGGTCAGGTGGAACCGGGGATCGAACCACCAACCTTCCGGTTTGTAGACAACCTACATGAACCACTGAGCTGAAACCCACTGCCGCCCAACATGGGACTTTTTCCAGCAACCCATTAAACGTACTTCCTCAACGTCTCTCCCGCTCTCCCCGGATTCCCTGAACCTGGTCTTTGTCATTAGCACTCCCTTTATATTGGACTCACTTCCCTGCACTCCTTGTCCGTTCTTGATTATGTTTACTCGTGTATGGTGTTCGTTGATCGTCTTGTAAATAAACCTGTCTTTGTGGGAGCTCCGATTCTTCTTTTCCCTGCTGCACTACACACAATGTAACAGAAGAACGGACCTAACTGAAGGACGATCTCTCCCGTTTTTCGCAAGAACTCACTTCCGTGGTGGATCGCCTGTGTGGGCTTAGGCAGGATGGTCGCCCGTTGGAGAGGTACGTGGAGGAATTTGCTGAGCTGTCTTGTTTTGTGAACTTAACACGTTTTTTTCTAATAGGGCCTGTACGAGGACACCATTCGTTTCATTGAACCTGCCTGTTCATTTTCCCAAGTTGAGTCGATAAATCGAATTCTGTATTTAAACTGTTCTGATTTCGAAATCGAAGAGGTTCATAAGAATGTGTATCTCCCTCATCCAGTCCCCTCAGAAAAACACGCGGCCTGGTCAGTTCACCCTCAGCCAGTTTCTTCCACATATCCCTCCAGTGGGTCTTCCTGTATTGTTCTGCCTGTCCCTAAACCCAAACCGCCAAGAAGGAGGGCCACCGCAAAGCCTAAATCCCCGAAAAGGATGGCCCTCGTCTCCAGCCAAGATGGCTGCCGCCACGCCGGAGCCCTCGTCTCCGGCCAAGATGGCCGCCGCCATGCTGGAGTCCTCGTTAAAGGAGGAGTGGTGGCTAATAGACTTTTGGAGCGATCCTGTAGCTCCAGTTCTCCACAAGCCAGTTCCAGTTCTCCTAGAATCCGCTCTAAGTCTCCACGAGCCCACTCCAGCCTTCCAAGAGTCTGCTCCAAGTCTCCAAGAGTCCCCTCCAAGTCTCCAAGAGTCCACTCCAAGCCTCCTAGTGTCCGCTCCAAGTCTCCACGAGCCTGCTCCAGTTCTTCACGAGGCCGCTCCAGCTCACAAGCTCGCTCCAACCCATGAGCATGCTCCAGGGGGGGGCTATGTACATGTGGGTGGGGCTCCTGATCCGCCTTGGTTTCCAACGGCTCCTGATCCGCCATGGCCACCCGAGACTCCTGAGCCGCCATGGCCACCTGAGGCTCCTGACCCGCCATGGCCGGCCAAAGGTCCAAGGCTCCTGACCCGCCATGGCCGCCCAAGGCTCCTGACCCACCATGGCCACCTAATGTCCTAGTCCTGCCCTGGAGACCTCCATACCTGTCTACACCTCCCCCGCACCGAGGACGTGCCTACCAGGAGGGGGAGGTAATGTTACAACCCACACCTGTCCTGGACTCCATTTCCCAGAATCCTCCCTGTCTCACACCTGAACTCACTTCCTCAACGTCTCTCCTGCTCTCCTCAGATTCCCTGCACCTGGTCTTTGTCATTAGTACTCCCTTTATATTGGACTCACTTCCCTGCCCTCCTTGTCCGTTCTTGATTCTCCAACGTGGTCTTGCGTCAGATACCACATCAGTATTCAGCAGAAATGGCACAGCGTTCGACTGATGTAAGAATTTACAAAAATATTCTATTAATGCCTGTACTGTCCAATGTCAGTGTAGTGAAATGAATTGTGACTTTTTCCATTTACAGTACCCATTAGGATTGCTTTTCAAAGATGAAAACAAATCCGCTGACTTAGCAGAAGTACTTTGACACTTTCAGAACACGTAAGTATGAAGTAGGTTCACAATTCCTTCCAGTCTAATCACTGTGAGCAGTGGTTATAAAAACAAGGGCCTCTATCTTCATTGTAGGTATGTACCAAAAAGACCTGATGGACTGTCAACAATTTTGGTCGGAGGTGACAGGCTCTCTGACGCGAATAGCAGAAAACTACAGTGGGCCTATGCTGATGGTATCAACATAGGAGAGGTTTGATGGCATGGAGTTCATGTTTGAGGACTGGCATGCCATTAGAGTGCTATTCGGAGTAAGTAATCTATCACAGTGTAACATGATGTTTGCTTTAACTGTTACATTCAGTTAATTATTTCATTTTAGACAGTAGTTGTACTTGAACTATGTGTTATGCTGCAGTGTACCTTGTCGCTTTGCAGGCTGCCTTATCCATTGGTTTGGTTTAACTGTTGTCTTTACTTATTTATTTAACTTAGATTCACTTCAAAGTTTTCTTCAGCGAGAAATCTGCAAAGGACCATGGGACACTGTGCGCCAACATGACAAAGTTGAGGTACAGCTGCTGCATTGACACTATGAATTCATGAATTTTTGCTGCGATTGAACCATTGGCCACTTTGACCAGCAGAAATTATTTTGAGCTTGCTACCTAATGTTATCTAAATTGTTAACAATGTTTTCTGCAATTTTGCTGACACACAAATTCCAGTGATTCTGTACATATTTCCAGATGTGAGATGGGATGGGATGGGCAATTATGAAAAGCCTTTTCCTGAGGAGTGGTTCGGTGAATTTACCAGTATGGTATGGCTTTACAAGGTTATCATTGTATTTTCACTAACTTCCCCAGAATGTGATGTTTGTGGGTTGAAAACATGAAAGGTGAGGTGAGAGATGACTTTACATGTGTGCGTGTGAGTGTATGTGTGCATGTATACATAGAAATTATACATAGAAAAGTGTGTACCAACTATTGACTAACATGTGTGTGTCCCAGGTGCAGCAATGAGAAACAGGGGCCACAAGGTGCCTACAACGCATACAAAAAAATTTTCATCACAGACACAACTGCGTTGCTTCTGACAGCTGCCATGGAGCACTTTGGGCTGCAGGATGTAGCAGGTAAACATGGTGTTATAAAATGGGACAACAATGCTTTCAAAATAAACTGTGTGGGGAAAAAGAGGTTAAAAACCTTCACTGTTTTTTTGTGTTTTCTTCCATGAGACTTAGAAATACCAGAATTGTTTGTTCCGGAGAAATTGCATCTGGATCAACAGACGTAAGGCAAACATGGTTGCATGCAAAATCTGCTGAGGTGGTGGAAAATTTCATCCTGCTTGGGGATGTGATAGAGGCCATGACTGGTCTCTGCAAAGCTTCTGTGACATCGACTCAGACAAAGCAGTACCCTTGTCGAGTTCAGGGGTGTCAACAGGTATAGACATACCTCAAAGCAAGAGAAAACCACAAGCTTAAAAACCACAACTTGGCTGTTCCTTCTGAAACGTTGCCTGAAATATATGCAATGACCAACTGAGACAACACACCGTGGCAAGGCTAAGCTTTAGCTTCTTAATTTTGGACATATTTGATGCTGTAAAAGAGGGTGATGGTGAGAGACTGATGAGGCTGTACAAAGTACAAAGGCCATGCTGTATTACAAAGCCTATGGGCACAGCCACTATGCTTACAGTACTTTACTCATGACACTTCAGGTGAATGCGTGTCTGACCCCTCGGATGTCGCACAACGTGATCTGGAACAGGTTTTGGAACAGCAAGGGAAGGAATGGGGGCAACATCCCCCTAGACCTTCATTTGGAGCACCTGAACAATTTCCAAAAGTCTTTCCTGAAGGGTCTGGGTCCAAACCTGTCTGAAAAATCAGCACACCGGGTCAACCAGTCCATTGGTGTTTTGAAGTAAATGATGGATAAGGTGGATGGCGAATTGCCTGTCCACAGGCCAACTCCCACCCATTATGCCGAGCAACAGACACAGGATGTTTTGACTCTGATAAATGTTTTCATGGAGGGTCAACTGTTTACAGAAATACCTGGCAGGGAATTTCAGGCCTTCCCTAAATTTGACAAGAATCTACTGCGCAAAATCAAATACAAAGAAATGTGGCAGTGGATGAGGCTCAAACTGACGGAGTGGAGAAAACTCAAAGTAAATCACACACATTTGTGGTTTCCTATCTTGTCTATAGGCCCATTTTGAATAATATGTACAGTTAGATATACTTTCATTGTTAGGCAAGGTGCATGTTCAAAATCCACAATCTGTTCCCAATAACTTTGACAGTGGATGAGATAAAAAATTTAGTGGAGACATTTGAAAGTACATGACACTTTTTTTGTTTAAGGTTGTATACAGGCTCTTTGTAAATAATAAGTAGTTAAATCTACTTTAATTGCTGGGCAAGTTACATATTTACATGTAAAACGCATTGCATACACATTTTCAGCTAGTTTGTTATTTTTGTTTCCACCCTGTTGTGTCTTGTACAGAAGAATTAGACACCGAAAAGTATGATGGAACAGTATACTCTTTTTAATCATTCCATGCAACAGCACATCCATCTAAAGCTTCGCTCTTTCACTTCTTCTCTCTCTTTTCCCTTTTCTAACTCTCTAGCGACACTTAGTGTCAACAACATAACATATTCCCCTTTTACTCAAGAATACTTTCCCTTAGTAATTACCATAACACATATCTGAGTTATTTTCCATCACTTCCTTACTTTACTTTGAGTGCTCTACTAAATATAGAATTGACAAAATATACAATATAACAGCATGCTTCAAATACAACAAATTGGTTTTTTTTTGTTTTTTTAGTGCACAAAGTCTTTTAACCACCTTGGAGGGTACCTCACCTGCTGAGGATGAGTTAAAACACACCCATCAGGCCCAGCTCTGGGTACCTGAACCTACTCTTGCGGTGGTTGTGTAAGCCAATCAGCCACATTGGCTCGGGTCGATACATTAGAAGAAAACGCCAGTTTTGACGCATGCCATTTTCTACCGTCCGAGAGAATAAAAGTATTCTTCCCCACTTGCTCTCTGATTTCTGTTGGTTCTGAAAATCTTGGGTGTCCTTTTGGTACGTGCCAAGGAAACTTAACACGCACTTTGTCCCTTTTTTTTAGAAGCGTATGACATGCTCTACGTTTCATGTCAAACCACCGCTTCATTTTAGCTTGTTCTGCTGGCACTCGATCACAACATCAGTAAGCGCTCCCGAAGATAGAGAGGGCAAGACATCAAGGCAAGTGCGCATTTTTCTCCCATGCAGCAATTCAAAAGGAGTCACACCAGTCGTGGAGTAAGGAGTTGCTCTATAGACATGGAGGAATTCGGTGACAGTCATTTTCCACGTTTCCCGATTGAATTATTGCCAACTGAATGTAACTCTTGAGCACTCTATGGAAGCGCTCAATTGCCCTGTTAGCAGCTGGGTGGTATATCGGAGTGCGCACATGAGCGATGTCTCTCGTGTCAAGAAAGGCAGAGAATTCTGCAGCTGTAAATTGAGGCCCGTTATCCATCACTATGCATTCTGGGTTCCCATGACGACTAAACACGGATGTGACACGAACGCAACTTCAGGCCATTTGCTATGATAGTCCATTAGAGTAAGGGCATAGCGGCAATCCCAGGTAGCGGACTCGAATGGACTCACTACATCCTAGTAATTGTTTGACTTCAGAAAAGCAGTTCTGTGCTTCTTCCGACCAGGAAAACTCTGCGTCTTTCCGCAAACAGGCGCGTAATGGCTCAACCACAGAGGCGAAATTCTGAATGAATTTACTATACCAAGACAGCAGACCGAGGAAAGAGTGCAACGTAACAGCATCCGTCGGAGCCGGGCCTGTAAGATTGCAGCTTGTGTTGGTTGTCAGGCTTGATACCCTGTGCCGTGACTGTGTGACCGAGGAACTGTAAGCTTGTTTGTGTCACGATCCCACACACGGAAAAGAGAGAAGATCCAAATGCAGTATGTATAATATTTATTAAGGGTAATCCAAACTCAGTGGTCAATCCAGGCATAGGTCGATAACCAACAAATAAATCAAAACATAAACAGGAACAAACCAACGGCCAGAACAGAACTCAGAAGTGGGGTGATACAAACAAGGACTCCGTGACACATACTAAAACAGACAGGGTATATATACACACACAGATCTAACAAGGTGATGGGAAACAGATGAGTGCAATGAACTGATGAGTGACAGACAGAATGCTGGGAAATGTAGTCAAAATGTGAAAGACACTGTGAGAACGAGGACCTCTAGTGACAACCCAGGGAAACACAACCAGACACTGTGACAGTTTGTCTGAAGTGGCATTTTGCAGAATTCATTTTTAGTTCCTTATCGTGCAGACATTGCAGAACGCTTTTCAATGAGCGTTCATGCTCCTCGTCCGTGCGTCCACATATAATAATGTCGTCCAAGTAATTTGCCACGTTCGGTAATTCGGGAATAATTCAGAGATTGGTATTTGAAAATAACCACTGAATCTACTGATTGCTGAACTGTTTACCTATATTGACAGTTGAATTGTTTCTTTTTCTCTTGATTCATTGTTATTGCCCTATAATGGTTTATTTGAAAGATAAGAGGTTATTGAAATAATTGAAACATAAGTTTTATTTATTTCTTTATTTTTGTTTCTGTGAGTTGAAGTGTCAATTTGAATATCATTTTCAAATGACTGGGTACGTAAAAGAGTGTGACTAAACCAGTGCAGATTTCAATTAAGAAACCTAAAACCTAAAATTAGTTCAACTAAATAATTAGAAAGCTAAAAGATAAATAGGAAGAAGAAGAAAAACTAGAGGTACTGTATAAAATACATCTAGAGTTCAAAAAGAGATTAAAAAGGAATAAATAACTCTTAGAAAGAAAGAGTCCCCCCCCCCCCCTATTTATTGACAATCCGTAATTTCATTGTATTCCATTGATCATTTTTAATTTAAATCTGTCAACATAATTTGAAATTACCCTTGTTGTTTGTATGTTCATTCAATCTCTCACTGCTGCTCCCTTCGAACCTAGAGTACTGGTCCACTTGTTTCCTATTGTAGGGCTCACCTGGGTGTCCATTAAGCCGCAGTATCCTGGTGACCTGAAGGAGGCGCTACATGTGCTCAAGAACACAGTCGATCAGCTCGTTACTAAAACCAGTGCAATCTGTGCTGTTAGTGTACAGACTGGACTAAGCTGAGCTTGTACCTGTACAAAGGATCTCTAATCAACTCTTTTTGATCCTCTGTAACTTCCCTGCTTTTGACTGTGGCATGAACGTCTTGTTGAGAAAGTTGGTATTCAGGTATTGCCACGTCACAACCTGCAGAGCTGCATGAACAAACTGAATGGCAGTATGAGCAGCACAAATGTCCTGGTAGAACACTTTCAGTGTGGTGCTCAAAGTGTGAGTATAACGCCTTCCTAATGCAGCTAGTGGTGCGTTTTTTTATCAGTGTTTTCACACCCTCATCTATTCTTATGTGCTGTGGTGGTTACAACCACTCTGCATGCACCATCGCCGCTTAATGAAGCAAGTACTCTACTCTTGTGATGGGGAAGTGTTTGGCTATGAAACATACCGATAAGTAAGTTTACTTCCCTGTGTTCTGGATCCCTATCAACCCAGCAGTCCTCACTAAGTTCCTCTTTTAAGTGACAGAACACCTTTCAACAAGTTGTCAGTGTACGGCAGTAAATGATTACTGGCGACATTCTCGGGCCGTACTCTTTCAGTTTCCTCAAAACCCAGATCAGACAGCCCATAGTATCTGAAGACGCTGTAGTCAGTCCAAGTCTAATATTTGTTCTGTTTGGGCTTAACGTGACGTGAATGGGGGTAGATTTGTTGCATTATTCCAAACAAATAGATTGTTATCCACAAATAAATGTAAAGAGATTCACAAAAATTAAATAAATTCACAAATAAATAGAATGAGATCCACAAATATATGCAGGAGTTTCACAAAAATGAATTAGATTCACAAATAAATACAATGACATTTGTGAATAAAAAAAATATCCACACATATGTTTTTATGTCACAAACACGACTCTGCCTTGCATTCATTTGTGAATCGCTTCCTCTGCATTGGTGGATCTCTTCTTGCACATTTGTAAATTGCAGCACAGCGCGTGGATTTTGAAACATTTCTAGCGTCTACATTCACTCAAATCCACAAATAGGTAGACTCCACCCACAGTCTGTGCTGACCAATCGTTGCACATTCTCGCTCCAACCAATCATGTTTTGGCCAGAGCCGTTAGTTACCACTCCTTAGACTTAAAGCGTGTCATGGAGTGACCAATAATAGTTCCAGCATTGAACCCTGAACCCCATTTATTTCAGTGTTGGTTATCTCAAGCACACTCCTGGCAAACTGATTTTATGGCATTAGTTGACCTCTCAGGAATATTGATAGAAGATGTATTTTATGAAGCACGTTAGAGTTAATGTTTAGTGTTATATAATATATCGTTAGACTCTAACTTCAGTTAGATAACGTGAGCAGCACTGCAACAGCTACTATATCCAGATGCTATCTGTCATTTCAACAGTTTTTAGATTCTCTGAGATCTTTCAGTCAAAAGCGTTTCTATGAGAGCTCTGTGAACCATGTGACCGTGCGTGCCGCTGGGAGATGAGAGCAGGTCGCACCTCTGTTTTTCAACGCCTCTGACTTTACACATTAGCGCCACAATGCTCTTTATTGTTTGAATTTCGATTTAAAACTTAAAAAAATTTAAACGCTTAGACTTTGTTTCATATCAAAAGCAGGTTTGGCAATTTGAGAGCGAGAGACGCGCATGAGTGACAGAGAGACGGAGGGAGAGCAGGGAAAGGAAATGCAGCTGAACGTTTTAAATATCGTTAAAAAAAAGTTAGTTCTCCCCAGAATAAAATGCTAATGTAAAGCCTAATCGAAGTCAATGCACATATTGTGTTAATATTTGACAGAAATCGCTGCAAATACAGTGAAAATGCTGTCTATCCTGCTAAATCCTATTAAAACAGACTGACAGCACGGAGTTGTTTGGAACTATTGAGAGCTCTATGGCTCTAGTCAGCACAATATGGCCATTATCTGATTGGCTGAAGTAGACTGTGGGTGGAGTCTACCTATTTGTGGATTTGTGTGAATGTAGACGCTAGAAATGTTTCAAAATCCACACGCTGTGCTGCGATTTACAAATGTGCAAGAAGAGATCCACCAATGCAGAGGAAGCGATTCACAAATGCACAGGAAGCGATTCACAAATGAATGCAAGGCAGAGTTGTGTTTGTGACATAAAAACATATGTGTGGATATTTTTTTTATTCACAAATGTCATTGTATTTATTTGTGAATCTAATTCATTTTTGTGAAACTCCTGCATATATTTGTGGATCTCATTCTATTTATTTGTGAATTTATTTCATTTTTGTGAATCTCTTTACATTTATTTGTGGATAACAATCAATTTGTTTGGAATAATGCAACAAATCTACCCCCATAGATGTGAGTGGCATTCTCCAAATGCAACTGTCTTTTGATAATTGCTCGGGAATCCAGGTCCGCTGTTGTTGTCAAGGCCATAATAGGAGTACCTGAAGGACAAAGGAAAGTGCATTAACACCTACAATAATGATACGTTTTCATTATATATTTCTGTATAGATAAGCGTTCAGTAATGTAACAAAATAGATTTTTTTGTCATAGACAATCATTGTTCTTGGTGTGACAATCATAGCCATTCTCAGTTAATAATTTAGTTAATTTCAGCATGGCACCAAGTGTTTATCAGAGAAGGGCAGGTAAACAAGCTTGAGACTTTCTTGAGGAGAGGGGTGATACTGATAACCAGGCCCACACGGAATCTGCGCACACAGAATTACGCAGATTAGAGCCCTTCATTGAGAAGCATACACAACCTGCGCGTGTGTGTTTGTGAGAGGTAGTACTCTGCACTTTTTTTTTTGTGAGAGTAATATTTTAAAATGAAATTGACCGTGGAGGAGTAAGGAAACTGCAAAAAATTACTTATTTATAGCTATTGAAAGTAGTAAAATTGTTTCCTTATGTATTTATTTTGCTCTATTGTTGAATGATAAGAAATTGTTTATTTAATGATTTGTGTACAATACAATTGATTAAGCAATATTTTCTCTGTCTTAAAAAGACAAGTTGTTCTATTTGGATGTGGATTATAAAAGAATCCAATACGTCTTAAGTGGCTATTGCACCAGCCACATGTAAGCCCTAGTGCTCTTTTTTATATACTAGGCTGAAGACAGGACCATGGGCATGGGTCTCACAGCTTCCATACTCACCCAGTTTTACGATAGATCGCAGTTCTCTCAGCCTGGCAAAACTCTCTCTGAAGGCCTTCTCTTCTCTAGCAGCCTTTCCCCTGGTAGACATATCAGCATACATTTCAATGTAAAAACATAACCAATGTGACAACATGAATTACAACAGAAATAGCACAATACAATCTACAACAAAAATGTTTATGTCTAATCAAACTACCCATTAGTTAATTGTTCTGTTATGTCATTGCTGTAATGTAACATCAGTGGCCGTATTCACAAAACATTTCATCTTCGCACTAAGAGTTCTCCTAAATGGCAGTAAAAGTTCTTTGAAACCTATGGCACACTTAGGTTTCTAAGAAAATGGCGCACTTCATGTGCACTTTCGGTCTTGTGGACTTACAATGGCCCCTGCGTGCGCGTGTCCGTTAAGTCCATGAGACCGCAGGGTGTCCCATTTGTCACTTTAGGTCTCAGAAGGGGGCTCGCGAGCGCCCCCTTGAGGCCGATATGCGCCCTCGATGCGCACTTCTGCCGAGCCCCCACTGGTGCAGGTTACACAGCGGACTTCTTCACGGCAGTCAAAACGGCATTACGTCGTGAAAGTGCGAACTCAGAGGAAGACTGTGAGGGTTTAGAGCAGTGTTTCCCAACCGGGGTGCCGTGTAAAAGTCCTTCAAATATATAAAAAAAAAAAATTCAAATTTTTCAAATAATTATCTCTTTGTAAACTTTGTTCAATGCATGCGAGTGCTGCCGTATGTTCGAATATGACCAGTAATTTTCGCCGTCATCACCCGGGTGTAGTGCCAGAAGACGTGAATGAGAAGACTCGCGCGCTGTGAGAAAATTTGTCTCTCTGCGCTCATCCGAAAGCGCGCACACGTCTCACAGCGTGCAAATATTGAGTTCTCTTTCAAGTCTTGTTCTTGAACGGACAAACTCACACAAAAAGTATGTCAACATGTCCATTTTGATGAGTATTCTAGCAGACATAGTCTGTATATGCCTTAAGTAAACTTTATACAGTCGAGAAAGACGATGCATATCCATGCTTTAGGTCTTAAAGGGGCAGTAGCCTTTACTGCTGTCTGTTTAATGTCAAACAACAAAGACAAGGACATCACTCACTGCTCTTGATTGAATAGCTTTTGTAAGTTTAATAGGATTAATCTTTAATTTATACACTCAAATATGCAATGCTATTTTACATTCAATCAATTTCTGTATCTGAAAACTAATGTTAGACATACCTGAAAAACCTGAAAAGCATAGTTTATTTTATTACAACCCCAAATCAGAATAAGTTGGGACAGTATGGAAAACGCAAATAAAAAAAAAAGTGATTTCTAAATTTACTTTGACTTGTATTTCATCGCAGAAAATATGAACACAAAATATTTCATGTTTTGTCTGGTCAACTTCATGTCATTTGTAAATATGCATCCTTTCCTGTCATTCAGACCTGCAACACATTTCAAAAAAAGTTGGGACAGGAGCAATTTAGGGCTAGTAATGAGGTAAAATGGTTAAATAATGATGTGATTTGAAACAGGTGATGTCAACAGGTGATTGTAATTACGATTTGTTACAAAAGCAGCATCCAATAAAGGTCTAATCCTTTAGGAGCAAAGATGGGCCAAGGATCGCCAGTTTGCCAACAAATACGTGAGAAAATTATTGAAATGTTTAAAAACAATGTTCCTCAAAGAAAGATAGGAAGATATTTGGATATTTCACATTCAACAGTGCATAACATAATTAAAAGATTCAAGGAATCTGGAGGAATCTCAGTGCGTAAAGGACAAGGGTGCAAGCCTAAGCTGAACAACCTTGATCTCCGATCCCTCAGGCGGCACTGCATCAAGAATCGTCATTCATCTATAAGCGATATCACCACATGGGCTCAGGACTACTTTGGCAAACCTTTGTCAAGTACCACAATACGTAGTTACATCCACAAATGCCAGTTAAAACTGTACTGTGCCAAAAGGAAGCCCTATGTTAACAGTGTCCAGAAGCGCCGTCGACTTCTCTGGGCTCGGAGGCATCTGGGATGGACCATCACACAGTGGAAACGTGTACTGTGGTCAGATGAATCAGTATTTCAGGTATTTTTTGGGAGGAATGGACGCCGTGTACTCCGGACCAAAGAAGAAAAGGATCATCCAGACTGTTACCAGCGACAAGTCCAAAAGCCAGGGTCTGTCATGGTATGGGGTTGTGTCAGTGCCCTTGGCAAAGGTAACTTGCACTTCTGTGAAGGCACCATTAATGCTGAAAAGTACATAGAGATTTTGGAGCATAATATGCTGCCTTCAAGAAGACATCTTTTCCAGAGACGTCCATGCATATTTCAACAAGACAATGCAAAACCACATTCTGCACACATTACAAAGTCCTGGCTGCGGAGGAAGAGGGTACGGGTACTTGACTGGTCTGCCTGCAGTCCCGACCTGTCTCCAATAGAGAATGTGTGGCGCATTTTGAAGCGCAAAATGCGACAACGAAGACCCCGTACTGTTGCCCACCTTAAGACTTGTTTGCAGGAAGAATGGGACAAAATTACACCTGAAACACTTCATCACTTGGTGTCTTCAGTCCCTTAACGTCTTTTAAGTGTTGTGAAAAGGAATGGCAACATTACAAAGTGGTAAATGCTTTACTGTCCCAACTTTTTTTGAAATGTGTTGCAGGTCTGAATGACAGGAAAGGATGCATATTTACAAATGACATGAAGTTGACCAGACAAAACATGAAATATTTTGTGTTCATATTGTCTGCAATGAAATACAAGTCAAAGTAAATTTAGAAATCACTTCTTTTTCTTTCTTTTTTTTGCGTTTTCCATACTGTCCCAACTTTTTGGGGTTGTAGTATCTTTACTCAATAGTATTTATTTGTGCTGCTGCTTGTATTTAAATTATTTGTTCTTATTAGTTTTTTTATTTTTTATTTGACATTAGTCCCTTTTTTCCCTGAACATAGCAAATAGTGAACCGTACCGAAACCGTGAACCTAAAACCGTGATACAAACCGAACCGTGAGCAATTTGTACCGTTACAGCCCTAGCGTAACGTATGACAGGGGGTGCCACAAAATGGAGAACATTTTCAAAGGGTGCCATGACCGAAAAATGATTGGGAAACACTGGTTTAGAGTGCCATTTTGGACAGGGCCATAGAGAGAAATCTTAAGCTAAGAGTAAGGGCGGGGTTGACCTTGTTGCTATGGATATGTCAACACACTTACTAACTATACACACAGTGATTGACTGATAGGGGAGGGGTCTCTGACAGTGATTTAATTATAGAAATATTTTGTTGAACGACGTTTCATGTTGCCATATTCAAATAAAGATTTTAAAATAAAAATGTTGCCATATTCAAATCAAGATTTTAAAAAGTAGGCCAAGTATCACTAATTAAACTAGTATATGTTCAGCTAATTGTCAGCATGTTTGCGTCTCGAGATGCAGAATTCAAGCGGAAGTTTTGTTTTATGAACAAGGTTGTGAGGAGCACGTTCAAATGGACTATCTAATCATTGCGAGAGGAGGTATTTACACAGCCGAGAGCCAACTCACCTAGTTACCTCGACAGTTTCCTGCATCCCTCCGCCACCCTGTTCCTTACTCGCGGTCTGTAATGTGGGGTAGAACTCTGGGTTTGGGCTATATGCCGAACTCGGAGACCTTGATCCCCTTGGACAGTGCCGCTAATATGCTTATATTTTTAAAGGGGTCATATAATGGTACATGCTCTTTTACAAGTTGATTGTATGGAAATGTGTGTTGGCAGTGCCTGTAAACAACCATCCTATAATGATAAAAATCCATCCAGTGTTTTTTTTTTTAATCTCCTTATATGTTTTCCCCTGTCTCAAATCGAGCCGTCTGACCGTGTGGCGTTACACGGTTGGACGCCCTGCCCACGATTGTTGATTGACAGCAGCGTTTCAACACAGACCTGCCCTGAGCTAGCTGTCATCAGTCCGCCATTGTTGTTTTTTTTAAACATTTGTTTATTGATTTTTCAGTGACATAAAATCAAGAGGTAACAATTTGGGAGTCAAAACAGTGTTAAAAATTAAAAAAAAAAAATTTAAAAAAAATTAAAATAAAATGAGTACAAAAAAAAAAAAAAAAAAAAAAAAAAAACACAGAATGGTCACCCACTGCTAAATAAAAGCCCAGTATATTGAATCACACAGATAAAATAAAAATTAAATAAAAAACATCCATGCTACAAATTCACACAAGAAAAAAAACAAAAACAAACTAACATTTAGTAGACAATCAGGGTGGCTAGTCTGGTATAGCCGTAAAACTCAATCCCTCAACATGTGCAAAAAATGGACCCCAAGTTTTATTAAACTTTGCAAGAGAACCATATATCGAGCACCTAACTTTCTCTAGCTTCACAAACTGAACGATGTCTCTGATCCAAGACTAGTGAGAAGGCGGCGCAGTAAAATCAAAGTCTAGCCAATAAGGAGACAAAGGCTACAAAGTCAGCTTTATATTTAGGAAGCTGCAAAGTAGGAGGTAAAACCCCAAACAAGGCGGTACATGCTGTTGGATCAAATTGAACCCCTGAACAAACAGAAATAGAATTAAATATCTGTGTCCAAAAATTAAATAGCGAAGGGCAAGTGTCACAGGTCGGAGAGGACCGCGTGAGTCCTGCTCCTCCCTTAGTTTCCACCTCGGGGAGGTTCCCAGGGATACCCCAGACGACCAGACACAACGAGGACACTGGAGTAAGGTTTAAAATTACAAGTCTTTATTAATTTACTTAAAATTGGGGGAAGGGGAAGTGAAGGGGCTAAAATCCAAGAGGACTGGAGAGTGAGGACACCGCCTCAGAGCTCACCGGCTCTTGCCGCAGGAGAACCTCAGATAAGTCGTCTCATCCTTTTTCTCAATGTTTGGCTTCCATGTCCTGCTATCTGCTCACTTGACTCTTTCTTTCTCTTTCCCAGGTCGGACCTTTCGGGGGATTTACGCCACGGCTCGCTCCTTCTCTTGAACACAGGGATATAACAGTAGTACTGGGGAACGGGGGCGACAGGGGTACCTCTCTCCTCGGGCGTGTTCCAACGGCTTCCTTTAAGAATGGATCAAGGGGCCGGCGTCATAGAAGTCGGTAACTCCGGGGCATCCGCTGGATCTGGGTCAATACTGGGACTTTTGTTTGGCATACAGGTAAGTATAACTTTGCTCAAAGGATATCACTTGCAGACTCCGCAAACGCAGTTCATCAGTTTCTCTCTCCTTGTTCCAGGCTCCGTGATAGCGGTGGCTCAGGGGGCTTGACCACGGCGGTGGTGCTGGATCGGGCGCTCCTCTAGATGGCTTCACATAGGTAAGTGCAGGTAAGTATGACTTTTCTCAATGGATATCACTCACAGACTCCGTAGACACGATTCATCAGTTTCTCTCTCCTTGTTCCAGGCTCCGTGATAGTGGTGGCTCAGGGGCTTGACCACGGCGGTGGTGCTGGATCGGGCGCTTCTCTAGATGGCTTCACACAGGTAAGTGCAGGTAAATATGACTTTGCTCCGGGCGGGTGTGAGCGTTCCCCTCTCCTCCCCTCGGGCCCTGCACACGCACACACAATTTCCTCCGACACAAGCACGTATCAATGGCTATTCAAGAGAGTGCTTACTTGGCTCCGGTCGTGCTACCACCGTAGAGACAGAGAGTAGGGTGATGTTCACAGCGTGAATGTTTAGGGCTAGTTACTCCGCCAGCTTCGGGATCGTACCTTCCCCAGAGAGTGGGTCAGCCTGGAAAATGGTCTTTGGGACGACACGCACACACACAGCACAACACAGCAGATTCCAAGTGTACACTCTCAAAGTCAGGATACTGACTCACCCACAGCACTCCACACACTAACCAGGTGTACTTAAGGTCCAGAGACCACTTTTCCCGCGTCGTTTATCTCGGGGGGGGGGGGGGGGGGGAGATCGCTGAAGCGCTGGTATAGCGAAGAACCAACGAGAAGGACGTTGCTGCTACACCACCCCGGCGGCTTTCACTGTCCGCTGTCTCTGGCTCTCCCACGCTCACTCTCCGGGTGGGGCCACTCGTTTTCCTAGTTTCAACGTCACAAGGCTCACAGATGATAAACTTCCGATGAATTTGTTACTGTATACGTTTCTCAGGGTACTCACACATTGATCAACCCGTGTGCTCGTCTTGTTCTCTCCTCCAGTGTCTGGCTCGCGTCCTGGCCGCTGTGCTCTCTCTCCCGAAGGGATTTGTTCATCAGCACTTCCGGCAACTGTCCTGCATGTAACTTCTCAGAATCGGACACACACTTGACACTTGAATCACAATGCAAAACTCGGTCTGTATTATACTCAGCCTCGTCTCTTCTCTTCTCTTTGTAGTTCTCCGGATCTTTGATCGCTCAGTCCACAATATCCACCTCGTTTTATCCTTTGTTTGCCCAGATCCTCTCGCCGCAACGGCTGGAAGCGGCTACCACCACGCTCCGCTTGAGCCCGACCCGGAACTAACAGCTGCGGCTGTGTATGACCGCTGCAACGACTGACTCCCAACTGAATTCTGGAAGCCCTCTTTGTACTCCTCCTACCTCTCCTTCACCCAATCCGGAGATTGCGCCGTTCATTGGAGCACCTGCCGCCGATTCTCTATGATTTTGGCGCTGGGACGGGAACCCGGAAGTAGGGGTGTTTGATCCGGGCGGAACAAATCTCTGCCACTATGGTTCCGCCCCAGGAAAAGTCACACCGTGACACAAGACCAAAACATATGGACATGGGTAGCTGGAGCCTGATGACATCTAATGCACATGGGGTCGACATCATTATAGATTTTGGAAAGCCTAACTCGAGTTAGATGGGTACGATGTAGAATTTTGCACTGGGTCAGACCATGTCTAGCACAAATAGATGAGGAGTGAACCCGATGCAAAATGGCATCCCACAGCTCCTCCGAGATCCCCTCCCCTAGGTCCTCCTCCCATTGGGTTTTAATTTTATGCTGCGGGGTAAGCTGCAAAGAATAAATAAGATTGTATAAACTTGAAATGGCACCCTTAATAGTCGGCAATG
This sequence comes from Gobio occitaniae, assembly GCA_033150135.1. NCBI lineage: Eukaryota > Metazoa > Chordata > Actinopteri > Cypriniformes > Gobionidae > Gobio > Gobio occitaniae. The sequence goes on along the minus strand of JARQWZ010006683.1, from coordinate 26,224 downwards.
GGGTTAAAAAGGAGTCAATTAGAGAGGCCTCTGGGAGATTTGGAAAATTGGGGCTAAGATTGCGAATGAAACTACGAACTTGAAGGTATCTAAAAAAATGCTGTCTAGGCAATTGGAATTTATCTGAGAGTTGCTGGAAGGATGCAAATGTACCAGCAATATACAAGTCCCTAAATGCCTTGATGCCATAGTCAGACCACAAAGAAAAAGCACCGTCAATTAAGGAAGGATGAAAAACAGGGTTAGCGGATAAGGGTGTTAAGAAAGAGAAGGTCTGTAGACCAAAATAACGTCTAAATTGCTTCCAAATTTTAAAAGTGGATTTAACTAAGATGTTATTGCAAAAAAGGGAGGGAGAGAAACTAAGAGGAGCGTGGATGAGAGCAGTCAACGAAGCAGGTTTAAAAGAAGACGTCTCCATACTCAACCATGAGGAACTGGTGCCCCCTCCAGAGAAATCCAAAGCTGAATTACTCTAAGGATGGAAGCCCAGTAATAAAACCTCCAAAGTTAGGAAGGGCCAAGCCCCCAAGGGTCTTAGGTCTCTGCAACAGCTCCTTTCGCATACGAGGGACCTTTTTGTTCCATATAAACTCACACTGCATGAAAAGTGGGATTTTCGACCCCGTAAACGCCTGTAGACTCCCGGAAATCTCCCTAATTTTCGTCAGTTTTCGACAATTTAGAGGCAGCGAACGTCGCATTCGTCTGTGCCACAAATTGTCGTAAACGAACCATGACGTAGGTGGAGAGCCCCCCGCTGAGAGACCGCGCGGAGGTGCGACGCCTCTAATTTGCATATGAAAAGCAGCGAAACCAGAGAGTCAACGGCCAGACTTGAATTTACTCACTCAGTATTGGCTGAAGCCACTACATTTAAACAAGAAAACTCCCTCGTGATTGGTTGGCAGATCACTGCAAACCAATCATTATTGTTCACCCTGGCTCATTATAAATGTAAACCCCAATAATAATAATAATAAATATATCATTTATGTTGTAATAATTTATGTTTTATAGTAATGTTATTGTGCTATGAACTACACTATTCATACCATCAAGGAATATATGGGAAAATTTGCCCGGACCGTGCCGTTTATTCAAAGAAAGAGCTTATAAACACACAGCTGTTTATTCAAAGAAAGAGCTTTATTGTCAAACACACAAATATGTACAGTGCAGCAGTAATGTATCTTATGTTGTCCTCCAAAAACGTCAAAAAGAAGCGCCCAAAACATTCGGGAAACACAGTCGTATATGGCGGTGGCCGCACAATCCATCCAGACACCCCGTCAACAATGCCGTCTTCCTCGTCAGACATGAGGTCAATGGTCGCGGACTTCCAAATGTCCACCTCATCCTCAGCCAGCACACTTTGTCTCGCTTCCAGTAATACAATACAACTGTAATACAATCCATAAAGACAATAAGTAACCTGAAAAATACTCACATTGACAAAAAAACGGATCTAATATAATAAATCTTACCCTTTTTCTTCTTGATCGACTCCGAGCTAAACTTCGAAGTTTCCGCCTGCTATGTAAGTTCAGGTTGTTTGTATCTGAAGCTCCGGCGTGTCGATTCATAATACGTCTTACAGGCAGCTGGAAAACAATTACATGAGACTGGTATTAATAAAAACAGTCACGGTAAAATTAAACAAGGAATGAGAAAACCAGAAGTTATTACTTACCCACAATGTCGTCGTGATCAGCGGTTAAATCTGGACTCGTGGAAATCGCTCCAAGCAGATAAGAGGTCACGGCTTCGTTATGAGGCGAGGATAGTCTGTATAAACAAAATATGCAGTTTTAAGCTCAGATCTATTAACGCATCCATTTCCTTATACAGCTGAATAAAAGCATATTCTTTAAATCGTAACGTTACATTACCCATGCTCTGGTTCATAGCGCCTGCAGTTTGCCTCAGAGTTGTGAAGACGAAGACAGCCTCCTGAAAATGAGTCCAAAAAGTTGGTCGCGTCCATGCAGAGATTGATTGAAGACGGCGTCCTTTCATTGTTGATCACGAAAAAGGAAAGCAGCAAAAAACATAGGAAATGTAAAAAAAAAAAAGTGTAAAGCACGTCTTCTACGCATCATGGCCATGACCTCGACCTCGCACGTCATTGGACTAGGGCTCTAATATGGAAATATAAGATATTAATTAATTGCTTAACTGACTACTGTGCTAGAGTAAAGTAGCCTAATGTTACAATGTATATTAAGTAAATGCTTAATATTATACAATTATTATAATTTATCTATATGGGTTATTGTTTGTTTTTTAAAGTTAGGCTATATATAATTTCTAAAAGTATATATAGGCTAATTTACACAGCACATATTTATAACTGAAAACACAAACACACACACAACTTTATTCACTTTCACATAATAATGTTTTTGTAATTTGGTGTTTAGTTTGTTGTATAGTTTGTTTATACTGTTCTGTCTCTGTTTTGTTTCCAGGAACATCTGATGAGTGCTATAATAAAATGACTTCATTATATTTAAAATATGTTTTGATATTCATTTTATTTATATTATTAATATTTTATTTACCCATAAACGTGTCTTTAGGAAGCCATAAGTTATAGAGACAAGAATAACTTTTGCCATTTAAATGCCACATTAATTTACTGAGGACCCATACAGCCAATGATCATGTGTGAAAACACTTGTACATAAATGATATGATTAATATGATTAATAGCCATTTAGAAATCATTCACAGTGCAGGGTGGAAAAATGTATTTTGGTATGTAAACTGTATGCTTTACTTGATTTATTTGTGTGCTTTGGTTCATTGTCTTGTTGCATCACATAACCTCTCTAAAGGTTGAAGACATGAACTGCTGTCCTGTATTTTTTTTTTTTTTTTTTACATAACATTGGTAATTGCTAATGACATACAGAGTAATTAATCTACACTGTGAGCCCGGACAAGTTGAATCTACTTAAAAAATTGGAGCAAACTGGTTGCCCTAAAAATGTAGTAATGTGAACTAAAACGAGTACATTTAACTTAAATTTAAGTTAACATTTTAACTTAAACTTTAAACTTGTTTTAGTTAAAAAAATTCAGAACCTAGATAAAACTCCCCCTGCTGCTACTCTGATTTGCATTTGTGTAGCTCACAGCATGTTCATTTACATGTTAAAGCCTCCCCTAGAATTAAGGGGAGGGGGGTCATGGGGAGACAACTGCCAAGCAAGGCCCACATCAATTTCCGTCAATTTACGGCAGTTTTCGGTGTTGCCTGCAAATTGCCGTGCACAGTCGTAAACCTGAAGTTCCACGGCAATCTACAGTGCCACATACTGACGAAAATCCCACTTTTCATGCAGTGTCAGTGATTAATTTGTCTAGTTTATGAAAAAAGGACTGAGGGAGAAAGATAGGTATGCATTGGAAGAGATAGGACATTTTGTGGAGGATATTCATCTTAACAGAATTGACCCTGGCTACAAGGGAAAGAGGCAACAGTGACCATCGTTGAAAGTCCAACCGTATCTGATCTAACAAAGGGGAAAATTATAATCAAACAAATCTTCAAATTGGTCTCTAATCTGGATACCAAGGTATTTAAAGCCAAATGGAACAATTTTGAATGGGAAACCCTGAGCAGCGTTTTGGGCACCTTGATTTAAAGGAAACAGCTCACTCTTGTCCAAATTTAGTTTATAACCTGAGATCTGACCAAATGAACTAAGGATGTCAAGAGCAGCTGGAACTGAGACAGAGAGATTGGACACATATAGTAATAAGTCATCGGCATAGAGGGAGACCTTCTGTTCAAGACCATATCTTGTTATTCCAGTGATGTTTGGCTTTGAATGAAGCGCAATAGCCAGAGGTTCAATAGCAATAGCAAATAAGAGAGGACTCAGAGGACAGCCCTGACGAGTGGAGCGATGCAAAGGGAAATAATTTGAATGGGTGTCATTAGATCTGACTGAAGCCACAGGGGATGAATATAGCAACTTGATCCAAGAAAGGAACTCCTGGCCAAAACCAAATTTCTCCAAAGCGTAAAAAAGGTAGCCATTCCATTCCATTCCACTCTGTCAAAAGCCTTCTCCGCGTCTAATGAGATTACGGCTTCCGGCCCCTTTGACGTAGAAGGATTATAAACAACATTGAGAAGTCGTCTGAGATTAAAGAATCCATGTCTGTTCTGGACAAAACCTGTCTGATCAGGAGAAATTATCAAGGGCAAAACTGATTCCAATCGCAGAGCTAATAATTTGGACAGAAGTTTTACATCTACAGATAATAGACTAATTGGACGATAACTTGAGCAGGACAGAGGGTCCTTATTTTTTTTTAAGAGTAAAGATATGGAGGCCTGATTTAGAGTCTGAGGTAATTTAGAAAGAGTGAGAGATTCATTGAACATTTCTATCAAAACTGGTGCTAATTTGTCAAAAAAGGTCTTGTAAAACTCGGTCGGAAAACCGTCCGGGCCTGGACATTTTCCAGACTGCATAGAAAATGTTGCACGTTTAAGTTCATCTATGGTGATTGGGACCTCTAACTGCTCAGCAATATCAGCATCTACCTTAACCAACTACAGAGAGTCAAAAAAACTATCCAGGGCAGACAGATCAGACCCAACCTCAGAAGTATATAAAGAGGAGTAAAACCGTTTAAACTGATCATTAATTTTTTTAGGATCGGTTGTGACGGCGGAAGGAGTATGAATTTGTGGAATCTGCTGAGAGGAGGCCTGTCGAAGCTGATGAGCCAAAAGTTTGGACGCCTTTTCCCCAAATTCATAATAACAATATTTAGCCTTAAATAAGAGCTCCTCAACCTCTTTAGTTGAAAGAACATTAAACTCAGCCTGAAGAGAGAGACGATCTTTATATAAGTTAGGGGATGGGGAGGAAGCGTAGATATTATCAAGCTGGGAAATTCGTAACCTTAATTCTTTTAATTTTTTTTCCTTTGTTTGTTCTCATACCTGCTATATGAGATAATTTCACCTCTAATGTATGCTTTCAAAGTCTCCCACAAAAGGGAGGCTGAGATCCCTGGAGTTCTGTTGGTAATAAGGAAAAATTCCATTTGATTAGAAACAAACGTAACAAAATCCTCATTAGATAGCAAGCACGTATTAAGACGCCAGGGGAGGCAAGTACGTTCGCGCTCCTGTATGACTAACTCCAGTGTGGTCGGAGCATGATCTGAAATTAGAATAGTATCATAAGAGCAAGATTGGACAGAGTGGAGAAAACGGTTGTGTTGGGGTCACAGCTTAGGACCCAGGACCAGTAGTGAAAAATGAAGACCAGGAGTCAGGAGTCAGATTAATTAAAGAAAATTTACTGAAGAATAGTTTGCAGTTTCATCAGCAGAAGCCAGCTTCAAGAGGAGTTCGTAGGCCGCGCTCCCTCTAACAGTCTCCCCGCCTCCGTCTAACGTACATACAATTTTCTGAACAGTTATACTGTTTTCAAGGTCTAGACACGTCATTACTGCCATGTGGAATGATTCTGATTGGTTCTAACAACATGCAATGTAAGCAACTTTCCACACGTAGACAGATAGGAGCATATATCACTAAAAATGCGTAGACTTGATGTCGCCCAAGCCCAGATTAATCCCTAGCGACCTCGGAGGTCATAGAAAAGACGCCTCCAAGTCTAGAATCGTCTGCCGAAAGGACCATCTCCAATACTGGATCTGCACAGAATCATGAGACGCACACACAAAGTTTCCCAGAAAAACAGTCTCCATCAAGGTCGGGACATCTTAACTAACTATCAACAAAGTACTTCTCCAAACATGCTGATACTACTCTAATTCAGAAGTGACTTTATTCTATTCTATAAAGACAGAAGATATATCAAAGAGGTACATTTTCCCCTGAGTCCCCAAAGAATCCAGGGATGACCCCGGGGGGGGGGGGGTCACCTCAGGAAGACATATAGTTAACACATGCTGATCTCGTTTGACTCCCTGGAGTGTTATTACTGCACCAAGGGCATCTGCCTGCCAGCACGTCTTGACACAGACATCAGAGCAGCACCTCAACAACAGGAATTCAAAAGCACAGCAAAAACACTTCAATCATCAAAATCACTCATTGAATACAGAGAGGATTAAATATAAAGAGGTTATATGTGAATTGATTTAGTAAATGTAGGAAATGGTTATAGCTTGATTATCATTCATTCTTATTTTAATATTGAACATAAAATCATTCTTGAAGGATATGTGTCTGATGAAGAGACAAGTGATGGTTGGCTTGACCCTTGACCCTTCATTCCCCCCTTTTAGACCATATGTGGGGGTCCCATACCGCCACGTCTGGTCTACAAGTGAGGTCACTACGGAAGGTCAAGTGGTGACGCATGTTTCCCTTTAGGGTCACAATTGTCTCTTCACCTCATCACGGACATGCTGGCCACTAAAAAGACCAGTCCCCGTTTTGAGGCTCTTTTACCCCTTCCACTCACAAACAAGGCCCCAATGTTCTTCTTTTCTCAAACTCCTGATCCACATACTGATAACGTGCTTTCTCTCATTGAGAGGGGAACAGACAATATAGTATAATAGTATTCATACAATTCTTTAGGGTTTCAGTAAAAGGAAATATTAAAATAAAATAAAATAAAATGAAAGACAAATCCATATTTAATCTCTGGAAGCCGGGCTAAATGAGCAATCTCTGTTGCTGCATTCCCATCAAGTTAGAGGTGTGTGATGCTTCTAAAATCTGAACACATGACTGAAATTTGCAAGGTTAAAGTGACCAGAATGATCTCAGCTGACCCTTGAATGCCAATCTTCAAGGTGTTTCCTGGCTCTCAATTATGCGGTATTTGGTGAGCGGTATAGAGGGGCCAATATCAGGGCAGGGGCTGCTGTGTCCAGTCTTGACCTTGGCCCCTACGAAACACAGCTTCCCCTCCCTACAGTGATGCTGCTGGCCTCACAGACATCTGCCTCACCTCTCATACACACCTCACATAAAAACACCCCCCTTCTTGGAGGTGCCCCAACGGCGGTGACCCCCATTGGCTTAGGTTGTCCTCCGCTGGCCAAAAGAAGAGCTTACCCGTCATCGGGGAATCACCTCTCATTGGTCATCGCTTAAGATCTTTGACCCTCAACAGGCTCTCTGGAACCTTTTGGAAAGTGCATTCAAGAGTCAGCAGAGCCCCAGGTCTGATTTCAAATGAGTAAAAACATGGAGACAGGTTAATAATAGTTCCTGATCACACAGTTTTCCTGATACGAGTGTTCTCGTGAGACATCACACACGCCTAGGACAGACCCTCAGTCACCACTCAGAAAGCAAATACAAACTTTAGAAAATATAAAGGAAGAAACAAAATCATACCTAGGGAGGATAATTCAATTCATGATAATAATATAGAAAGATAAATATTGACTGAGTCTTTGATTATAAATTTAATTAAGATATATATATACAATTATATTGGAGAGGCAGTGGATTCTAGAACCCACCCTTTAAGTTTCTACTGAGGCCAAAGTGGGGGTATTAATGGTCTACCAATTTAGGCTGGTTCCTAATTTCCAATTAAAAATAGGATTGTAATTACTTTTTCAAAACCGACCTTTTCAGGTATAAAACTCAATAGTGGCCTGAAATAAAAAAAATAAATAAATAAAAAGTAAATAAATAAAAATAAACAACAGAATAGTCCATCCAATTGCATTCAGTCTTATATAGCATGCACCACCTTAATTGCATAACCCTTTATACATTTCTTTCTCAAAAGAATAGAAAATAAAATAAAACATTCATATCATCCATCTCATTATTTCCACTTAAAACATAAACTTGTTCCTAACTTTTACTCAAGACCCCTCTTGCTAAATTTACTTTTTCCAACAGACCCATGTTCTCCCCTCATAGCCCACATAACTGTTGATGAACTTATCCATAAAAAGAAAATCGTTAATGTTAAAACCTTTTCATCAAAATGACTTAATTATCAATTCGTATTTCATTCAATAAGCTTGTTCACTCATCTTTATCTTGTTGACATTATGCTTAATCATACTAAATACCAAATTATTAATCACCATGTTATTAGTAAAACATTCAAAATCATTCATCAGGGTTTTCTTTAAAGTACCCTTTTTTAATTTTCGTTTATTCTCAATGTCTTGTTCATTAAAACTCTTCAGGTGTAAGCTCCAAATGACCAAAATCTTAAACCTCTTAATTCATGTCACTTGGCAGTGATACTTCATCAAATCCTCACCAGCCTTATCTTGCCACTTACACCCAAACGTGTCATAACTTTACAAAGAATTTACAGATTTCATAATTTCCCATTACTTTAAATTTGGACTATAAGTCATCATCAATTTCTTAAAACTGTTTTAGAATTATTTGTTCATCCATATCACTCATTTATATCTATTTTAACTCTTACGGGTGTTCCTAAATTCTATTTCACAACATTAATCTTTGGGCTATTTCTCATTATTCCTCTATCAAACATATGGTCTGCAGATGCCACACAATATGATCATTATTGTTTCTTATCTCTACTGCTCTGCAGAAACCAAAATATTATATTCTTCTTATCTCAATCCCAGTCACACAGAAAGACTTAAAGTCACTTGCTTTAACATTAATTGTGGTTCTCTATATAAATCAAACTATCATGAAAAATTTAAATAAAGTAAAAATAAAACTTTTCCTTTTTAGAAGTTATCTCTTTGGTCGCCCTCCGGCCTTTCAGATTTTTGAGGGGGTCTCTGGATAATTTAGATAGTGACTTCAGCCAATTGGTCACTTTGTCTCTGCCGTCAAGTCTATAACATTTACGCCTACCATTTTTAATCAATTGACATTATTTAAATTTAAGCCCTCAGTTGAATTTAGACAAGGGTTTTAACCCATGATGGACGGCAATATTTAACTTTACAATTCCACTTTAACTAATCCAGAGAGTAATTCAAATCAACATCATAAATGACAAAAGTCGTCATAACAGACAGAGCTGGATAACAATCCATTTAAAGCTCGTCGCGTGTTCTGGATCATCTTTTCAGCAGATTCCTTCAAAATTATCAGTTTCTCTTAAGGTTGTCGTTTACCTTAACCCATCTGTAATGGTCAAAAACCCATTCCAGAGGTTAATGACACCCCATCAGGACAGAACAGTTCTAGGAACACATACAACATAAAGTGCAGTCACACCCACACACACATTAAACATTAATTGCTCATCCGCAAATTTTACTTTTAGTGTTTACTCAAATTATTATTTAAACTCAGTTTTTGCATCGGCTCATTATTAATTTGTCTCTACAAAAGTCAGCTGGATTGTTTTGGTTCTGATATAATTTCTTTGTTTTGTTTCAGCTTTAGCAGGACGATAACAAATTGCACCATCCCTGCTTCCACAAGCAGTCTCTCTCTCTCTTTCTCTCTATAACCTTTTTAACAGTCTTCTAAGACTTTAGCTTCAATGTTAATTTCATCTCATACCTTTTTAAACACTGTTTTCCCTAAAACATGTCTTATTATTTTCAAGTGATGCCATGTGCTTTTACTCATCAATATCTTCTATCATCTGTGGCACAGGCTCAGATATCAGCCTTGAGCTGGTTTCGAAAGAGAGAGACTTCTATGCATTCAGTATTGTCACTCTAACACAGCATAAGACTTGGCTAGAGATCACATTTGTTTTCCAATAAACATCAGACTTCACACTAGCTCAGCGTAAGACCTGGCTAGAAATTAAAATTGTTTTCAAATAAGCGACAGACATTTTCCTTTTAACTCTATCTTTTGCCAGAATTGACGGTTCCAAATAATCATAATTACATTATAAAATACATTAAAATACATTTAAACTTCAAACATCCAAATTGAGTCTGAGTTACTCTTCCAATTTTAGCCACAGCACCAGAAATGACATGGTGGGGCAGATTCAGAGAAGCGAATTGTTTTATTACAGCTCAGCAGGAGCTTATCTTTTGAAACCAAAACATCAACTTCTAGGGTTTTTTTTTTTTTTAGCTATTAACACCAATTCTCCTACAGTGTTTTTACCAACATCCAGTCAAATAAACTTTATCAGAATTTTTCACGAATCATTTTAACATTTTTATCATTTAAACCCTCTATGTCTCTAATTATATAGTTACTGCCATTAATTCTTTTAACCATAATTTATTTTAAAATGATCATGGATCTTTCCTTTTAAAAGGAATTTCTTAAGACTTCAATTTATTGAACTTATTACTTATTTCCTTATTTTCAATCTGTGCACCTCTGTTTAAAATCCCTCCGTGTCCGTGATTATATCTGCTTTTTCCTTTTTCTTTTCAAAAACAACTTCAAGTCCTTTTACTCAGACTACACAGACCAAATCCTACGTAATTTTCAGTGATTTCTGCCAATTTATCTCACAAACAGTTAGGAATTAAAATTTTTCCAGTCTTTTAGCTTTTAGCCAGTCAAGTTTCTGATTAACTTTTCCAATTAGAATTAAAACTTTTGCTGCCCATTTACTTAATAATTATTTCAAATTTCTTTGACGTCAGGGCTTCAGAGCAGCGCTGCTTACAGCGTTTGCTGTCTCAAAATCTTTATCTGGACTGACCATGTCACTCAAATTTTTAGCCATCATTTTAGTCAAAGTTCATACTCACCTGAAATTATACCAGCAGAGATGGAGGCGAAGATCTTTAACCAACACAGCTGTGGCTTCTGCGTGATGAAACTGCAAAGTACACTTATACGAAAAAGTCACTTACTGGTCCATTCCAATTTGGGTCATACCTTACATTTTACTCGGGATCGCTCCTGATGCATTCCTGGCAAACAACCCTGAATCTATTTTTATTTTGTTTAACTAATAACTTAATCCCTAACTGTCTATTGTCCTAAATTCGGGGGCCCCCTGTCTGAGTTGGAAGAGACGGAGAAGGTTTGCGGTGTGCACTGGCCCCCTTTGTCCAGTGCCGCATGCCCCTGAGGAGTGGTGACCTCACCTTAGCTTCAACAATCAGCTCTCCTTCCGCATGCCACTATTTCACTCTGGTAACAGTTCTACTGGCAACCCAGAGCGCCCGCTTATACCCTTTTGTGTTTCTTAACAAAGCTTCTTGACTCACTCGAGATAGCTGAACACAACCCGTAGTATAAGTAATCCTTATTTCCTCTCGAAATTAAAGGCTCTCCCGTACCCCCAACCCAGTCTCTTCCAGTCAGACAAGTCTAATAATAAAAATATACTACCTTATCTACTTGTTTGCCAGAGGTGTACCAAGGAATGATTGCCCGCATTCTCCACCATAAACTGTTGGGGTCACAGCTTAGGACCCAGGACCAGTAGTGAAAAATGAAGACCAGGAGTCAGGAGTCAGATTAATTAAAGAAAATTTACTGAAGAATAGTTTGCAGTTTCATCAGCAGAAGCCAGCTTCAAGAGGAGTTCGTAGGCCGCGCTCCCTCTAACAGTCTCCCCGCCTCCGTCTAACGTACATACAATTTTCTGAACAGTTATACTGTTTTCAAGGTCTAGACACGTCATTACTGCCATGTGGAATGATTCTGATTGGTTCTAACAACATGCAATGTAAGCAACTTTCCACACATAGACAGATAGGAGCATATATCACTAAAAATGCGTAGACTTGATGTCGCCCAAGCCCAGATTAATCCCTAGCGACCTCGGAGGTCATAGAAAAGACGCCTCCAAGTCTAGAATCGTCTGCCGAAAGGACCATCTCCAATACTGGATCTGCACAGAATCATGAGACGCACACACAAAGTTTCCCAGAAAAACAGTCTCCATCAAGGTCGGGACATCTTAACTAACTATCAACAAAGTACTTCTCCAAACATGCTGATACTACTCTAATTCAGAAGTGACTTTATTCTATTCTATAAAGACAGAAGATATATCAAAGAGGTACATTTTCCCCTGAGTCCCCAAAGAATCCAGGGATGACCCCGGGGGGGGGGGGGTCACCTCAGGAAGACATATAGTTAACACATGCTGATCTCGTTTGACTCCCTGGAGTGTTATTACTGCACCAAGGGCATCTGCCTGCCAGCACGTCTTGACACAGACATCAGAGCAGCACCTCAACAATAGGAATTCAAAAGCACAGCAAAAACACTTCAATCATCAAAATCACTCATTGAATACAGAGAGGATTAAATATAAAGAGGTTATATGTGAATTGATTTAGTAAATGTAGGAAATGGTTATAGCTTGATTATCATTCATTCTTATTTTAATATTGAACATAAAATCATTCTTGAAGGATATGTGTCTGATGAAGAGACAAGTGATGGTTGGCTTGACCCTTGACCCTTCAGTTGTCTAAGAGAAAATAATCAATACGAGAAAAGGAGTGATGTACATGAGAGAAAAAAGAATACGTTTTACCAGACGGATTAAGAAAGCGCCATGGATCAGAGACTGAGAACTCCTTCATAAAGGATAAAATGGTCTTGGAAGACTTTGAGGGTACACCTGGTCTAGTAGAAGAACGATCTAATACAGGATTAAGCCAACAGTTAAAGTCACCCCCCATAATAAGTAGATGTGTGGACATGTCAGGTAATTTGGCGAACAATTGATGGAAAAAATTGTTGTCATCCCAGTTTGGACCATACACATTAGCCAGAATCACAGAATTACTATATAGCTGTCCCGTTACAAATACAAACCTTCCATTGGGATCAGCTATTACATTAGAGCACACAAAAGGAACCGATTTGTGAATCAAAATGGCAACACCCCTAGATTTAACATTAAAACTAGAATGTAATACTTGACTGACCCACCTCCCCTTTAATCTAATATGGCTGGAACATTTTAAGTGAGTCTCTTGAAGGAAAACAATATGGGCACCTAATTGTTGAAGATGGTGAAGTACTTTGCTACGTTTAATAGGCTGATTTAAACCATTACAGTTCCAGCTAACAAATTTGAGTCCTGTCCCTGATTGTCGTAGCATCTTAGACTGTTGCATGCTAGTCAAGAATTAGTGTACACTGCAGCATGGAATGTATAACAGTCACAGAAATAAATTAAAACATGGGCGACCTGACTAAACAAAACACAAAACACATAGAGAGAAGAAAGATTACCAAACAAACTGCCAGCCGCCTTCAAACTGTAGCTCCATAAGAGACACCAGACTTCAAGTTCACCTTGACAAAGTCCATTGCAGTGGCTGGGTCTTCAAAGGTGTGTGTAGCTCCACCGGGAAGAGTGATCTTTAAAGTCACGGGAAACCTCAATCCAAACTTCACTCCTGGGCACAAATGTAACAGACGCTTAACGTCCGTGAATGCAGCACGTTTCTTCGCGACTGACGAAGTGTAGTCAGGAAAGAGAAAAAGTCTTTTGGCTTGGTGGAGAAGAGGAGCCTCGCTGGCTCGGCGTAAAATGTCATTCCTCACGTGAAAAAAGTGCACACGAATCACAAAGTGTCGGGGTGGTTCACCATCACTGGGCTTGGATCGGAGAGTGTGATGCGCACGATCGAGCAGAGGCAACTCTTCAGAACGAGGGAGTCCCTCAGCAGCTGGGCAATAATTTCGGTTGGACGCACACCTTCGGCCACCTCTGGCACACCTACCAGCCGTATGTTGTTCCTCCTCGCTCTTCCCTCCAGGTCCTCACATTTAGCGGTCAGCTGTTTAACCTCGGCTTTCAGCGTGGAAACTGTTGAATCCAGTGAAGTTAGCAGATCACTGTGGTCAGTGCACGCGCGCTGCAACTCCGTGATAACTTGATCATGGGAGCTAAGTTTTTGTTGCATCGGTTCAATTGCGTGCCTAAGCTCCTCTCTTACCGAAGAAATGTCCGCTCGAAGCTCGCAAGATAGCGAGTCTATTTTGCCACAAATGTCCCCTTTCAACTGGTCTAACATAGCCCGGAGGTTGTCCAAATTGGGCGCACACTCGGGGTCCGTGACCACCTTCGGCGGAGATGCGGGCTCAGTCAAGGGAGAGGCCTTAGCACGGCCTGTGCGAGCCGAGTTTCCACGTGCAGCTGCCATAGTCAGTTGAAATTCCCCCAAAACACACCGATACTGACCAAGTACTTGTCACAATTGTGCACCGGCCAAATTAGTGAAAAGAAACTGTGTTTTAAAAGTAAAAATAATCACAAACTCGCGGAGCAAAAGGGCGACACGTCCTACATGCTCGGTGTCCAACAGCGCCCCCCCAGTCCGCCATTGTTGATACGCTGGAGCAGAACGACGTCTAAGCGATTGTGGTGTTGTGTTGTTGGGTGTAATAGCGAACACAGCAGTCATTTTGATGTTCCTAAATACGAACCGTGAAGATGCAGTGGCTGAGTTTTGTTTTCGAAGGGAATATTCCCCCCGATCAACGTCAATGCTTTCATGATTGCGCATATCATTTATCATCAGACTGCTTTATAAACAAGGGTCAATAAAGCAGGTTTTTTTAGGAAGCTGCTCCTGAAAAAAGCAGCGCTACCAACTATTCGTGTTCCTGCTGCACCTCCAGAAGAAGTGTGAGTGTAACATTTTATTAATCTTTATATTAATCTTTGCAAATCGCTTGCACACTTCACGATGAATGCGGCTAAAGTTTACAGGGTAAGGTACATTACGGCATGCTTTCTGTGTATGACGTTCTCAATATACTTCATAATCCCACGTTTATAATGAACAACGCGTTATGGTTATTACAAACTGTGTACGCTGGTTATAGAGTTAACGTGGTAACAATGAACTAACGTATACATCAGTAAACACATAGCATTCGTATCTCACTACCCTGCCAGTACAAAGATAGATCAAAGTGACATTACATTAACCAACCATTCAGAAACGTTATAAACGTCAGAAACCTTATTGTCGAACTTCGTTGGGGCTGTCATCTTGTTCCAGGTCCGACTCTGGTTCAAATTGTGTCCTCAGAGACTCCCGTTGTCATTCTTAATCCGAGATATACCCTCAACTGTTGTCAAGGCAACACTCCACGTGTGTTGTGTCAAAACACGCCACAGAGCAGAGGGGCGGGGTGAGCAAAGCTCATTATCATTTAAAGTCACATGCACTGAAATGTCTTGCTGAAAACAGAGCTGTTTTTGACCAGGTAATATTAGTGTTTTCTTACAATACTAATTAGAATTTTTAATTAAAGTATATTACAAACTTTTCATTTAGACACTAAAGAATCATACTAACTTGTACAAAAATGGCATTATATGACCCCTTTAACTCTATTCGATGATTTGTAAGTGTGAACTCGTAAAAACAACTGCCACAATCTGACTTTTAAAAAAACAAAAAAAATTATTAAAGATACATGTATTATCATTATTGCATCAATGTTGTATATCTTTGGGCGGATTGCGGCAACAGCCATTAGGATTGTTTAGTGATTTGGTTTTAGTGACTTAGAAGTGCTCTTGACTACTCCTAGCGTTTCATGGATTTAGGAGCTAGTTTTAGTGCTAAAATGCTTTGTGAAATACTCTTAGAGCAAAAATTCCTAAAGTTCCTAAAAGAGTCCTAAAATATCTTTTGTTATAAGAAAGTTATTAAACCTGTTATAGTAAGACCACTTTTTTTGCAACTTATTTCAATATTGTGATAATACCGTATACCGTGATAAAAGCTTCAGCAATTAATCGTAACATGAAAATTTGATACCGGCACATGCCTAGTCCATATTAATGAAGTTAGTACATGGACAACGTCACATACATACAGTACAGTTGTAACGACAATGAGTTTCGGGGAATTTTTTATTCAAATGGTGTAAATATTCATGAGTCTATGAATATGATTTGCTTGTTGTACACAAAATATTAACTTATAACGGAACCTTTAATCATGTAAAAGTAACCTTTATCCCAAATGGATTTCAGTTATCTATAATTTCTTCTCGTCCTACGAGTTTGAAAATTAGATTTCTTCATCAATTATCAATCTTACAAACTTTAAGAAACATTAATCAGCTTGATCAGGACAAATAATATTCCCTATGTTTGTACAATTTGTATTACTGAAGTAGTAACAAGAAAATCAAGCTTGATTGGTAGCTAAGATATTACGTCTCATTGACTTCGATCTTTGTGAGCAAAATAATACGGATTCAATTCAATGAAATGATTGGGTTTTAATAAAGCAACTAAAGTATACAGAACTACGATTCACACAGGGTAAATATGCATATACAGTATATGTAGGGAGAAAACAAACAATATGGTACAAACAGGGAAAAACTTAACGAATAATATAAAGGGGGAGAGAATGAAGGAAAGAGAGAATTAATGAGGGAGAGAGAGAGAGACAGACACAACTTTATCAAGCAGACCCTTTACAAGAGACCTCAAGAAATTAACAATCCCGTAAACAGGAATAATTCAGACAACCTTTTAAACGCAGTTTGATTGTGAAATAAAATACTTGCTTTGCTCTTGCTTCTTGTGTGTATGTGTCTGAGTTCGAATGGCCTCTGATTCTCTTCAGAAGATTTCGGTACGGATCTTCAGTGTGTGTGCGCCAAGTCGCACAAAGGGTGTGTGTGTGCGGGTGTAAAGTCACGCACATATCTTGGGGCCATAAAATTCAACGCTCCAATCTCTTCAGGAGACACGGCGGCGCCTTAGGTTGTAAATTAGTTAGATAGTCACATCAACACAAATGCCCTTTTGTTTACGTATGATCTGATTAGCACATCACGAGATGTGTGTGTGTGTGTGTGTGTGGGAGGGGGGTTCAAGCTTTGGGTCATCCGCCAGATGGCTGACCTACGGTCGTCATTGGGGTTACACAGTCATTATTTTAACAAAATATGAGGGATCAAACAAAATACATGTTACTTAATACTGTGAAAAGATGGATCTCGAAATCATACAGTCACTGCTGGAAATTGTTCAAATATGCAAAAAATGCTGGAAAACTGAAGAATTTCAAGGCCTTTAGGATTTTTCTGAAAAGCAGTGTTAATTTTAACTGCTTAGGACAAACAAGAGACTCAAGAACAACCATCACAAAAACACACACAGCCGTAGATCATCAGGGAACGACACACAGTATTCAGAATCAAGGGTATGTAAACTTTTGAATTGGGTCCCTTTTCTAAATTCATTAAAAAAAATTGTCTTGTGGCATATGTGTAAACATCTTTTATGTAAAATATTTAATTCAGGACAGTGTTAAAAAATATATAACACAAATTAAAATTATGTTAAAATTATTCAAGCAAGTGGTGTGAAACTTTTGAGCACGACTATATATCTAACAAAGACAAAAAAGCACAAATAAGTTGTTTTAGCCCTTTAACTGGATATCATGTGTTCTTGACCTCAGTGGTGCTTTCTAAAACTAAAAGCTCAAAAGCAGAAGTTCAGAGCAGTGCAAATCCACTTGAAGAAACAACTTCTAATAACCTCATATCTAACTCCAGCAGACTGAATATGTGTTTTTATGGCAATATGAACATTCCCAGGAATCATGACATGGAAAGAGAAGATGAAGAAGAGATGAATATCTATTGTAATGTGGATCCCATAAACAGTTCAGATGTCAGGACAGAAACCGAGAACTCCGACACCAAGAGTCACCAAACACCTCAAAAGGGACATTACACTGTATTCAGCACAAACTGGGCTATCATAATATGTGAGCAACATGTATGTACATGCTTGTATTTTTGAGATAATTTTTATGCTTGGTTTTTGAAAAAAAAAAAAAAGAAGAAATGAAGTCACTGAATTAAGGCCACAAAACACAATAGATACAGTATGTGTCCACAAGACTTTTGACTAATAGGTGTTGTTGCCTAGAGTTTTTGCCTTAAACTGATGTGAGATTCATTGTGCCTGCCCATTCACATAAAACAATATATGGATTTAAATTTTTAAGACACTTATTTACACTATTGATGACACTATTGACATGCCATAGGCGCTGGGGTCCTGTCCAGAAGCCCGTGGCAGAATGTACATTGCACATGGCACTCCAGCCTGTGGCGGAGGCATCTGTTGACACAACAACATGCCTGGAAACTCAGTCTAAAGGCACTCCGGCCCGTAGAAAAGAGAGGTTTGACCACAGAGTGAAGGTTTGATGGCAAGCCAGAGTGACTGGCACCCGGAGCGTGCCCTGTTGCCATGCCCATGTCGGTGCTTGATCGCAAAGCCAGTGCTGAAGCGGTCTCATTTGAAGCAACCCTAATGGTGTGATTGCTGCTGCGGATGCCATATGCCCCAGGAGCCTCTGAAATAGTTTCAGTGGGATGCCATCTTGCCCTCGAGTGACTGTGCACACGTGCTCACTAATAAGCTGCGCGAACATGGTGACCGAGTCGATTTCCATACTGAGAAAAGAGATCTCTGCAGGGGGGAGTTTGTGAAAGTTCCCAAGGTGAGGGCGGGCTCAATCGTCCCCTTCGCCAGTAGGGCTGCGACCTCCGCATGCAGGTGAAGCGGACCCCCTGAAACTGGGGAGGAGACCATGCGAACTGAATTGCATAGCCGAGCCTGATCGTTCAAGCGGGACAAGTTGGGAAGCTCTAGTCAGGCTCCCAAAATCTGAACCAGCAGGGTCATCAGAACCACAGCCATACCCACGACGGGGCAGCGATGCGGAATGACCAGCCCTGACATGGGAATCCCGAGGTGAGGGCGGGGTCAAGTGTCGCATCCTGACAGAGCAGAAGGGGCGGGAGCCGCAGGCTGAGGCGGCGGCTGGGTGGAGGCAGCAGCTGGCCGTCTGGACAGGATGTGTTTTATTGCCTCAGTCTGCTTCTGTGCGGTAGAGAACTGCTGGACAAAGTACTCAACCGTGCCGTCGAAGAGTCCAGCCTGGGAGATAGGGGAGGGTCCGCTCATCCTCCCGCATATCCGCCAAGTTGAGCCATAGGTGGCATTCCTGGACCACACATGTAGACATCCACCGAATCCAGGGAACTCGCAGTGACCTTCTTTGCCTGTAGAGCAAGGTCGTTGGCAGTGCACAGCTCTTGCATGAGCCCTGCCCTCATGCATGTCCCTGAGTACCTTGGCCTGATGAACGTGAAGGACGGCCATGGCATGCAGGGCGGAGGCGGCCTGTCCCGCAGCTCTGTAGGTCTTGGTCACGAGTGTGGACGAAAACCTACAGGACTTGGACGGGTGCTTTGGGTTGCCACGCCAGGTGGAGGCGCTCTGAGGACACAGTTGCATAGCAACAGAGCGCTCCACCGGGGCAACCCCAGTGTACCTTTTGGCTGCCGCGCCACCGAGGGCAGAGAAGGGGGAGGAAGCCCCCAACCGGTCGCAGGAAATCCTGATACACCTCTGGGAAGAACGGAACTGGAGGCCCCTTCGTTTCCCTCCTCCCCCAAGATCATCCAAACTTGAGTGCTAAGGGCACAGTGGAGGGTTCCACTCAAGCCTGATGTTCTCAGCTGCCCGGGAAAGCATGGCCATCAGCCAAAGTAGGTCCTTGCGAAGAGGAACTAGATTGGGTTATCGCAGAGGGGACTCTACCTCTTCTGAGGTCATTGGGTTTTGATCTTAACACCGGAATTGTCATGTTCCCGCAATGTGAACATGATTCATCCACGAGCGCTGCCTCTGCGTGATTAAAGCCCAAGCACGCAAGATATCGTTCGTGGCCGTGACCGCACCCAGAAACACATGGGCGAAAAAGACATCTTTAAAAAGACGTGCCTGTGCAGCTCTTTTAGGCAAAGAAATACTCAAACAGCAGTGCTGAAGCGCACAGGGGAGAGTCACGAGCTGTGTGCAGCACAGATCAGCAGCAGGACCGTGAAACTCCGCTGAAATGCAGTCACACCAACACCAGCTGAACGTCTCAGGTTATGTATGTAACCTTTGTTCCCTGAGGTAGACCAGGCTGTAGGCTAGATACAAATAGGTTTCCTTCTGTGGGGAACCACTAGCAGAAAAGGGATCACTCTTGTCATGCTAGGGTGGGAACTTGCCTTCAGGTGGTGCCTGCTAAGGCCATATGAACTGATAGCAAGCGTCCACTAGCTGCCAGAGTCATGCTAGCTGTTTAGTGCCCAATCTCAGGAACTCATCTGGTGAGGCCTACTACCTGATAGCAAGTCATGCTAGCTGCCAGAGTATCCAAATTCGGTAACTCACCTTCAGGGAGGCCTGGTGAAGCCTACAACCTGATAGCAAGTTTAAAACTGGCTGCTATGAACCCAGACTTTTTGGGGCTCAGTCTCAGTCTTGCCTGACGAAGACCCTTTGGGTCAAAAAATTGTTTCCTTTTTAATAAATCTTTGGGAGCAGCAGTGGCAGTGTGAAGATTCTTGTTTACTTTAAGTTACTGTATTCCTTCACCATAGTTTTAGCTTTTGTATAACAAACACATTAGTTGAGACCAGTTGCATTGGGTATCTTGACAGAGCACTTTTTCAGCCCACTCTTCTTTGTTTCAATTGATGGTTTTCTCTGGTCTTTGACTTGGATAATTACACTGCAAATGTAACCACTTTTGAAATGGCCACAGTACACTGCCACAAGTCAAATAAGGCCACTTTTTCTTATCAAAGTATATGTGTAGACTTTTTCTTATCTTATCATAATCTAACACCAGTTAAAATAAAACAGAAGGCAATGTGTGAACATACCATAGAGAAGTTCTCCCTTTTAAAAATCTTCCTCCCAAACTTGATACTCACACCCATGAATTTTGTACATATATTTATAAGTACTTGTTGAAGTAGTCACAGTCAAGATCCAAATTATTCCAGTTCATCTCTAATTATTTGGTGAAATGAGTTCTAGTTGCAGTGTAGGTCAGGCCCGGTTACAGAATCAAACCACTGAGGGTGCTCTAGTAAAGTGCAGATGTAGGCTAATCAACGGCTCCACCATATCAGTGTACAGTGAGACATTTATGATTATTTATCATAACTGGACACTGGATCACACGAGTTTCAAAAAATATTTTGCTGCAAATGTTTGTCTATTAATCTATTAGTCTGCCTTTACATTAGTTTAATGCGTTACTAGTATTTTAACTTCATCTTCCTGAGAACCAGAAAATAAGGTTTTGTGAATTTAGTTTTTTTTATGTCATTACATTGTTTGGGGCATAAACAAACTAATGGATATTCAAAAAATCATATGGTATTTGCTATATCCTCTGCTCTGAGGACACCAGAACCCATTTATTGAGAAAATTAAAAGACACGAATAGACAAAAACAATAAACAAAAATTGTTTTCCATTTCATTCACCAAATCTATTTTTATACTTCAAGCTTTTTTATCCAAACTTTCTAAAAAGATGATTCTCAAGATATAACAGAATAATTTTATATACCATTTTACTTTATTCAATATGTGTGTAATCATGGCCATAAATACCATTCCCATTCTATGAAATGCACCTATACACTGTATCTAATTTGCATATTAATGTGTTTTTGGGACAATATGTAATGTAAAAAGACGTGTAATCATGGGAGCAATAAATGGAAAAATTTTCATAAGAATGCCTCATATTTCATAAGAATATCCAGATTTAAAATCAAGCATCCAGCGTTAGTTCTGGCAGGCCACGTAGTCAAGCTCCACTATCAGCTGATTGGGAAATTCTAACTCCGCCCCCTTTCAGCTGATCTTTTTCAGCTGATCCTATGCACTCAATTGGCTTCTCTCAAACAGGGCGCCTTACTTAAGCATAGCTTCACTTCAACCTACCTCCTAAAAAGAATATTCTGAAATTATGGCAGCAGTATTGGGACAATGAACTAAAAGGTAGACATATGCATCAAATACAGTCAACAGTGGGTAAGGGAAGAATATCAGGTAGGAGTAGGATTGAAGAGAGTATGCTTACAAGATAAAGATTGGGACATACACGATTGAATAGTACATTGCACTTAAGTAAGCATCCAACAGGTTTATGTGAGGTATGTGAAGTTAGTGAAACAGTTGAAGATGTAATAGTGCACTGTAGGAGATATAAGGTTGAAAGGAAAGAGTTGAAGGAGGAATTAAATAATATAGGAGTTGAGTTGACTATTCGAAATGTATTAAAATCAGATAGGAGTAATAGGAGTATAATAAATGTATTGGTAGATTATTTGGTAAATACTGGGTTAAATAAGCGTATTGAAATTAGTATGTTTTTTTTTTTTGTTCCTGTCATGGGGGCTGAGAGTGGACGGAGGAGCTGAACACGCAGCGCAGGATGAAATTCAATGAAGTCTCTATGCGGGTAAAGAAGGGGAATTATGTTGGTTATAGGAATATAGGAAGTGTCAATGGTCCATTTCTGACATAGGTGGCGGTAATGCACGTATTTGTTTGCGATCCGCCGTAAAACAAGAAGAAGAAGAAAGAAGAAGAACCTACCTGCTTGGACGCTTCTGCTGCACGCTGCTTTGCATTCAGGATAAGAATTTATAGTTTTCCTATGCTTTATCATCTATGCATTTTGTGCAGTCTGCTTTATCAAATCATTGAACCATACACAAGGCTTTTTAAAGTGCAATTGCCTTTCCCTTTGTATTCATGTATCAAACGGAGCTACAGCAATTCTATGTTCAGTTTGAGGGAGATAAGTAGGCTATGTGTTGGCTAATGATTCAATCACGCATGTGAGCATTATTTTTGCAAATATGTATTCAATATTTACAAACTTACGTAGGACGAACGCGAGCAGCTGCATTTTCAGCAGAATTATACCAGGACATATAATATAATATTTCATAACTATGGGAGCAGCAACAATTATGACCATATGTTGGATACTTTTGTCAGCTTATTACTAGACTAACTGCTGTCTCGTAAGAATTATTTATAAAAAAAATTCCAGCTAAAGGCCAATTTATACTTCTGCGTTGAATGTACGCCGTAGTGTACGCCGTAGGCTATGTGCGTAGCCGACGCCGACGTGAGCATTTATACTTCTGTGTTGTTGTCTGCGTCAATGTGCAATTCCACATGCAGACTGCTAGAGGCGGTGTCCACGGGCATGTTGATGGTAACCCACAGTATCAAGGCAAAAGCCGAAGAAGAAGCATGTTTACATTGTCAGAGTATTGAGCAGCCGTCATGGTGACAGATAGCGGCTTTTCTTGCAGCTTGAGTTGTTGTATGTAATACAAATTAAGCATCTCTAGTTGATTAGTAGAGTTACATAAGAGGCGATCTGGCGCTGAAATGTGTTTTTGAAATCATGCCGAGTGCTCGTCACGGACGTGATCCTGAGAGGTGGCCGTCAGAGAGGTATTTATTAGTTAAAATCACTCACTGCTCAAATGCAAGTTTTGCTTCAATACAAGATTTGTCTGGAGCTAATTAAATGAGGAATTCGGCAGGCAAAACAGAATCATATCACAAGGAATTGTGCAAGTGTGAAATATAGCGAGAGCAATTCGCCCCCACACGGTTCACCTCACATTCATTCAGGTTATAAACTTGAACTCGCGAATGCTTGTTATTAAAGCTATAATTAATATTCAATTCAATTCAAATTTATTTGTATAGCGCTTTTCACAATACACATTGTTTCAAGGCAGCTTTACAGAAAGTGCATTTCATAAATGTACATTGAAAAATGTTAGAATAAGTTAATCAATCATGTATTATTTTAGGCCATAACAATGCTGGCGTTGAGTCGTCTCTTCACAGGCGTCGAGTCGTCTCATCACAGGTGTTGGGGCATCTGAAGTCTCCATGAGAGGCTGATACAAACTGGAGCTGACGAACTAGTTACCTTGGGACTAGTGTCCCGAGATAACAACCGAAAAGCAGATGGGAAATAATTAGCATAGCTGCTGTTCAGAATATTAATGCTTTTGATCCGATTTAACTGTAGTATAAAAGGTAATTATAATGTGAATGCTTGGCTAAAGAGATGCGTCTTTAATCTAGTTTTAAACTGGGACAGCGAGTCTGAACCTCGAACAATATCTGGGGCCTGTACCATGATGGTAGTTTAACAAACTCAGGGTTACAGGATTAGTTTCGAGTTGACAAAACCAAACCAATCTATTCAGGCTTTGGTGGTCCCATGATGCTGATCATCAGCTTTCTCTGTCAACTCAGGCTTTGATCCTGAGTTTAGGAGTTTAGCTGTGACATCAGTAGTGAACAGCCAATCACATGCTGTGGATCAGTCAAACTTCTCGCGAGAGAAGCAGTGAGATTCATTTCTCTCTTCTGCAGAATATTACACGATTGAAAAATATTAAGAATTTAATCAAATTTACACAGCAAGAAGAAAAGAGCTGTCTATGAAAGACGACAACTTAAAAAGAAATCTTATACGTCAATGCAAGTAAAAGTTATAGTTTAGTTGATATAAATAGAGATTTTAACATTTAAGCTCACATGTAGTAATATTTATAGCTTTATTTATTGATTTTAAAGCTTATTTGTATGACCTTTATATAGGCTATTTATATTAATTTTAACAAAGTGCCTATAAATGATTGATTAACTAGAATGATACATGTGTAATTGATTATGGGTATAATAATTACATAAACGATATCTAAATCATTCAAAATTATCATTATTATAAATAAGCATGGTTAAAAGCCAGACGGTTTAGTCTTTAAAAACCATTTGCTATGTAGTAACCTTTAATTTGGGGTTGAAAAAGGGGGAGTGACTTTATTGCATCAGAGGTGTGCCCACAGCAATTTCAGTTTGAGATCTCTTATCCAGAACATAACCTGCCCTGGAGCAGGTTAGCCGTGGAGCATAAGTTACTATGGAGAGATTGAACACTGCTAAAAGGCAAACCACTTTAATGGTACCTAAAACACAGGATTGGCACAAACTAATCCTAAACATATCTGGCTAGCCAGCTAAACTGGCTTCATGGTATAGGCCCCAGGAAGACTATTCCAGAGTTTAGGAGCTAAATGTGAAAATGCCCTCCCTCCTTTAGTGGATTTAGATATCCTAGGAATGACCTGAAGCTCGAGTTTAGTGATCTATCGGAATATCGGAAGTGTTTGTTCTTAAAGCTATAGCTAATATTGGAAAGTGCTTGTTCTTAAAGCATAGCTAATATTGGAAGCGCTTGTCCTTAAAGCTATAATATTGGAGTGCTCATTCTTAAAGCTAAAGTTGCTATTGGAAATATTGTCTTAAGCTATAATTTAATGTCGGAAGTGCTTGTTATTAAAGCTATAATTAATATCAGAAGTGTTTGTTCTTAAAGCTATAATTAATATTGGAAGTGCTCGTTCTTAAAGCTATAATTAATATTGGAAGTGCTTGTCTTAAAAGCTATAATTAATATTGGAAATGCTCGTTATTAAAGCTGTAATTAATATTGGAAGTGCTCATTCATAAAGCTATAATTAATATTGGAAGTGCTTGGTCTTAAAGCTATAATTAATATTGGAAATGCTCGTTATAAAGCTTTAATTAATATTGGAAGTGCTCGTTATTAAAGCTATAATTAATATTGGAAGTGCTCGTTATTAAAGCTATAATTAATATTGGAAGTGCTTGGTCTTAAAGCTATAATTAATATTGGAAATGCTCGTTATTAAAGCTATAATTAATATTGGAAGTGCTTGTCTTAAAGCTATAATTAATATTGGAAAATGCTCGTTATTAAAGCTGTAAATAATATTGGAAGTGCTTGTTCTTAAAGCTATAATTAATATTGGAAATGCTCGTTATTAAAGCTATAATTAATATTTGAAGTGCTCATTCGTAAAGCTATAATTAATATTGGAAGTGCTTGGTCTTAAAGCTATAATTAATATTGGAAATGCTCGTTATTAAAGCTGTAAATAATATTGGAAGTGCTTGTTCTTAAAGCTATACTTAATATTGGAAATATGCGTCTTAAAGCTGTAATTAAGGTGGGGTAGGTAAGAATGATCTAAAACACTTTTGTCCAAATTTGATTAAACTTTCTTTAAATGTCAATACATAATTAAAATTTAAGTACTCTTAAAAAGAGAGTAAAAAATCGACGTGACTTTAATCTGCAATAAACACCGCTCATTATTTTCGTTCGGGCCGAATCAAGTGATTGGCTTGGGTGACTGTCACTCTCTCTCGCTACCATGGCTACCACCGCTTTTGCTCCAGGATCTGCCCACAGCACCCCAGTGTTGCCAAGTCGGGCTACTTCAAACACTGTTGCCGCGGGTTGTTTTTTATGTCCGCGGGTTGAAGCGACCCCAATTATGTGATATTTTGCCCCGGGATTTGCGAATTTTAGCAGGCAGCCCTACCAAAAAGACACATATTTTACCCCCAAAATGC
>JARQWZ010006682.1:0-48899 GCA_033150135.1 Gobio occitaniae | reverse complement strand
TTATCTTATGATTTATATAATAATGTATATAATTTAAATGTGGAAAATAATAATCTAATCAATAAAAATCATCATTTATCATCATCATTATTATTATTTTATAATAATATATTAATTTATTGTGAAAAAAAAATCATGTATAAATAAAACATTATTATCAATAGATTATTGTGAAATAATATAAATAAAAACAATTATTGATCAATTAATAATTGATAAATTGACAAATATCATTTTTATCTTATGATAAATATAATATTAAATCATCATCATTTAATCAATAAAAGCTATTGACAGATCATCATTATTATTTTATGATAATAACAATTTATTGCGAAATAACAACAACAACAACATTTTTAGTGATATTTGTGTCTTTATTATTATTTTGACTATTATTACAAACAAGTAATGCTATATTATATACTAAAATTACTATTCATACATTAGGTATATACAATGTGAAGTCTTTGTGTAGCACTATTCAGAAAGTCTAAAAGGCAAACCAGAAGATATTAATGGCATAGGAATGTCACAGGTATGCTAATCTCATTTCGGTGGGGGAAATCCCTGCATTCACAGGGAAAGTGGGCGGAACATTTGTGTACTTTTCCACAACATAATTTGGCCATTCTTATCAACGCCATCCTTAATAAACACACAGAAGACTTCAAAGAAAAACAAAAGAGTGCCACGGTAGCTTGAATTACAAGTAAATCCCAAATACTAATAAGAAAAGACTTAAAATCATCTCTTCTTGACTCATAAGCCAGGGTGTGTGGTTTGACTGCTTCTATAGGCCAAGTTCAAATGTGGCTCATAAAGACACTTTCTCTGGGACGAAAATGACTCATGCACATAGAAATATCAACCCCCAGAAAAAAATACCCAGCGAATATCAAAGAATATGAACGAGAGCCCCTCTAGAAAGATCGTTTGATGATATCATGAAAGCACTGATGATGCCGCACATGAAAACATGCAAGTGTGCGAATAATTATTGATATAAAATTCATCAACACGGAAATCCCTACAATAAACCTGTATGATGTACACAGGACAGTGATCAAATTAATAGTAGACCACAAAATAAGTATCAACATCAAAAACAGGGGGATTCCAGCACATGCGTTAGGATTTCCAAAACAGCCAGATTTAAAACAATAGACTATTATTGCTGTAGAGAAGTAGTGGTCACGGTGTTACATTTCAATACACAGTTGAGAATGAGAAGTTTTAAAAAGGCCATATTATGCCTTTAAAAAGTCTTGATTTTGATTTTCATGCTTGAGGGCCCTGTCATACCCCCGGCGCAATGCGATTAGGGATGTTAACCGATGACCGTTTGACCTATGGTTGACCGTATCAACGTTAACCGATCAAAGTTGTCGGTTGTCGGTTAAAAAAAAAAAAGTGATCTCTAAATTAGGCTATTATAGACAGTGGACTAAACGCTACTACAGTTAGCCATCTCATTCCAAAATCTTTTTGTGTGAAGTGAACAAATCCCTCACACTCAATTTTTCATAACTCGACTGTTTGTACTTAATAAACCAATAAAAACATTTGGCGCGAGGTCACAGCGTTTGGGTTTGCGCGCTCACAAGGTTTGCGGTTAGAGCCAGGGCAGACGACAGTATGAAGCGTGATAAAGAAAAGTAGTGTGTGGGTAGGGATGAAACGATTACCGGTTTCACGATAAACCATGATCAAATTTAGTGACGGTTAGTAATATCGTATAAAATGTAATTATCATTAAAACCGCGTGTGATTATCACGATTGTGAAAACTCGCGGTCAATCTTGTCCAGTCAGCCTCAGGCTGTTTTTTGAATGAGAAGAAATGGCAGAAGGCAGTGACAGGACTCGGGAGATTGTTCAGCCTCTAAAAGGACCAAATCTGAGGCGTTGTCATTTTTTGGCTTTTACAAAAGTCCTGAGGGAAACTTAATCGAAGATGGTCACCCTGTCTGAAGAACATGCCAGAAGAAAGTCGCTGTAATAGGGGGAAACACTTCAAAACTACGAACGCAAGGCAAGTGGACTTTGACCTGAATACCAAAACTACGTCTGGGAAATAATAACGTGAAGCGAACGAACAAGTTCAGACAAGACTAGGGTGACATTTAAGGGATAATAATCAGGGCTTGACATTAACAACCGCCATTTGCGGGTGTAACTTAACGTTATTTCGGCTGCACACTAGCCAATCTGGCTGTTGAACTTATTATACTCTTCTCAAAAGCCATCTGTTATAATCGCGTTGCGCATTATAACCACTCACACGTGTTTATATTGAGTTTATGAATGCTATGTCTAATAATCAGAGGCGTTCAGATTAGCCGGAGTTTTGTTCGGAGCGCGCGCCACTCTCACTCACTGAAATCTGCACTCAAAGCAGAGAGAAACATGCGATGTACGCAGGAGATTCACTCATCATACAGAGGTTGACTGTTTCTGTTCTATTTCAGCAGCGAAAATAGTTTCAAACAAACACAGCAGAACCACAGCGCATCTGATATGACTGGCATAACGCTGGCGAATTTAGGGACCGTCTCTAAAGTTACATACAACATTAGTAGCGTTACACGTTTTAAACTTCAATAGCATTTGAAGAGAATGACAGTCATAAAACTGACTGTTAAGTGATCATCTAGGTGTCAGGTATCATGCACACATTTTGATATTTAAGAAAATAAACTGTCAAATCATATGGAAATATGGATATGCATTATTTCACTAGGATACTGTTTGGGCTCTTACACAAAATATGCTAGATTTAAATGCGTCATTGCTGAACACTGATGAGAATATTGCTTGAGAATATATTTACAGAGATAATATTAGAGATTATATTTATGACAAATTATTATTATTTATGCGTTATGCGTTGCTATTGACGACGGCCATTATAAGGAAGGAAATCCCACAGAATAGAATCAAGCATAAAAAAGTGCATAGAGCTGCTTTAGTTATTTGTTGTTTGTTGATTTTCAAATATAAAACTTGTTGAAATGTTTTAAGTGTGTGTATCTGTTCTTTTTGAACACATTCATCTAGTTTGAACAAAACCGTGATAATATTGATAACCGTGATAATTTGGGTCACTATAATCGTGATGTTAAATTTCCATACCGTTTCATCCCTATGTGTGGGACCATTTCACCAAAAAGGACGACACTGATGTAAGTTGCAACTTGTGTGATACAGTGCTTAATTAGAAGGCACACAGTGAGTTAGACCTGCCTTGGCCGGTGCGTCTTTTACGCATTCTGAAGGTGCCTGTTTTATCCATTGGTTTTATCGTGTTGCAGTCTATTAGACAACATTCCGCATAAGATGGGCTAACATTTGGAAATATATTACATCTACATATCAGTGGTAACACATAAGGTGTTGATCATCATCTTTCTTTATTATTGTTAGCACTACCTTGAACTAAAGTGGCGTCTCTTCGGAGCTGTCATTTTCTTAAATGAGCCGCGGCAATGTTTCAAATGAGCTTCTAACGCTAGACAAATGCCTTTATTTTCAACGCGATCACCTTGTACCCAAACCATTTCGAAACTAAGGAGCCATTAGTCCTCCGATTACAAACAAGCTCCTCGGCGCCGCGTTTGCGGGACTCATGTTTCGCGCTGTAGGGGATTTTAAAAAAGTGATGTGAGTGGAAGGGAGGCGGCGGCGCCGGGACAGTGTGTGTGTGAGAGCGGGAGGCAGAGCGGCAGAGAGATGCGACAGAGTTGCAAAATTGCAGGCGCGGCTCGCGGCTGTTATTTCAAATAGCGCAGCATATTTTAAACTAATCGGTTAACCGGTTTCAACCGGCTAATGAGGCTCGGTTGTCGGTAAAGAAAATGTTTAGTTTTCGCCATCCCTAAATGCGATGCCAGGCGCAAGTGTTTTTTGCTAGTTTCAGCCCGACTAAGTTATTTTTACATCCAGCGCCATGTTGTTTAAATAGCAAATGCACTCGCACCCATCTGTTCGCCCATGGGCGTACTGGTCTAAATCCGAGGTGTGTTCAGGTGCATTGTTGGCGTGTTGCTATTTTGAGGCAATTGAAAATATTTTGGCAACTGACTTGATATTGAGGCAACTGACTGCACCATTAACCAACAAAAACCCGATCTAAAGTAAGATCTAAAGTGAGACTCTGATTAGTTTATTGCACGTTACGCCCAAAACACACCCATGACTCGTTAAAAGACTACGTACAACCCTTTTGGACCATGCGCCTGTCAAGCCGACCGTTTTTTCCATCGTTAAACTAGCAAAAGTGGATTCGGACATGCCCTAAGTGCACCTGCGGCATGCGCTTCAGACCGTGCGCTCAGAATGTTAAAATAGGCCCCTAGTTCAAAAAACATTACATTGTTGCAACACCTCTCTTTCCAGTCTGTCAGTAACACTCTTTTTAGTTCCTGTCTCTATAAAGCCCCTCCTTCCTAAAAGCGCAATATGCTTTGATTGGTGGGCTGGACCAGTGTATTATGATTGGTCAACCGTTTTGAGCATGTTTTTGAAATGCCACGCCCGTTTACCATAACTGCGAGTTTCAACACAGTACTAACGCAACTCAACCAGGCCTCCTCGCCCCAGACCAGTTTCCTCTTACTCTGCTTTCAAAAGTCATCAATATTGCGTGGATTGAAGGGGAAATAAAAATTCAGTTTATGGTCTATGATGCTCCTTAGCAAAGAAAGTACATTCACTTATCCGGTTAAATGTAATAAGCCCATCATAGTGCCACCTATTGTCAGATATATGTGTGTGTACATCTGAGTAGTCAGGGAAATCTGGGACCATTCTACCAAATTTGGGGTCTGTATGTTTAATGGCACTTCTAAAAAATGAATAAAGCATTTAAACAACATTATCAATTCATAACAAATCAAATTAATCTGATCAAGGACTTGGAGTCCCAGCTAAGCCCACACTTACTCGTAGGTGTATGTGCAAAGTACACACACACACACACACACCTCTTTAATGTGCGCTTGTGTGTTGCATGTCAGAGTGTGTCGGGGCGAGAGGGGGCGAGCTGCCGCTCACTCGGTTTCCCATCTCTGACGCCACATTACACAGAACGATTCTTCCCACTAATTACCCCAGTGACACACTGAGGAAATTCCCAAACAGACTGCCGTCATGAAGGAGAACATGATAATAGAACAGAGTCCTTCTTCTTTCATTTCTCTCCTCGCTTTCCTTGTTTTGTTTCACTCACTTTCTAAACCTTCAGCCACCGTGATCCCAAAATAACTGCCCTGGCACAGACAGGCAGTTGTAAGAGAAAGCAGCTACTATTTTTAGTCGAGAGCGCCAGCAAATATTGCATCATTGGGATTTATCACCTGATGAAAGTGACTTTTACCAACAAGCCTTAGAAAAAAACATTACTGATGTGTGTGAGACAAAACAATGGCACTGACATATTTTTAGTATCTTTCAGTTAAAACAGGTCAAACATGCATTTTAGTCGGGACTAGGCTTAAGCCTTGTCTGTGAAACCAGGAGATTGTGTTAAATTAAAACAATTATTTTCTATTGGAATATATTTTAAAATGGAATTTATTCCTGTGGTGCAAAGCTGAATTTTCAGCATCATTACTCCAGTCTTCAGCGTCACATGATCCTTCAGAAATCATTCTAATATGCCGATTTGGTGCTCAAGAAACATTTCTTCTTCTTCTCCTACTTATTATAATATTGAAAACAGTTGTGCTGCTTTATAGTTTAGTGGAAACTGTGATACATATTTTTCCAGGATTCTTTGATGAATAAAAAGAACAGCATTTATTTTAAATAGAAATCTTTTGTAACATTATAAATGTCTTTACCGCCACTTTTGATCCATTTAATTATGGATGCACCGAAATGAAAAATCTTGGCCGAAGCCGAATAATAATAAAACACTTGGCCGAAGGCCGAAGCCGAATACCGTACGCGGATTTTAGATTTTTTTCCATTTATTTTGCCAATTTTTTCCACCATCTTCTGCCACCTTATCTTATCTTTGGCCTATTATGCCTACAGGTATCATAATCAAATCACTGAGGGTGCTTCTGAAATCACTGAGGGTGCTCTAGTGCAGATGTAGACTGAGTGTACAGTGAGACATTTAAGATTATTTACAATTTCAAAAATATTTTGCAACGAATATTTTTCGATTAATCTATTAGTCTGCCTTTACATTGCTTTAATGCATTACTTTTTCTCTATGTCACTTACGAAACTTTGCAGCGTGCAATTGGCCATTAATCCTTTTTGCAACATGAAAAACAATAGTTTTATTCAATGGATTATATAGACTGTAGACTCAAAAGTGAGCCAAAACCGCTCCATTTACGATCACTAAACGCTGTCGCTGTCAGTTCGTCGTGATCTCACCTCTGTTTGTTTGTTCATGAGAGGTTTTGCGAGCCTGTCACCGCTGCAGAAGCACGTTATAAATGGATACATTTGACGTTCTACAGACACAAATATGCACTGGAGCATTTGCCAATACATTATTACAGTATCAACTGAGGGTGCTCTCTTGCTTGCATTTGAGGGTGCTTAGACAGTGTCAGCAAACGGCCATTTCTCGGACACTTTAATGATTCCACACTTCCGACATGTTTGCTGCATTTGAAATTTCAATTTTTGCTACAGTTCGGTTGCCGAACAATCGTGCATCCCTACATTTAATGCATCCTTGCTGATTAAAAGTACTAATAAAAAATAAAATCTCACTGACCCAAAACTATTGGACGTAGTCCAAGTCAAAGAAAGATTTTCAACCTTTATTTTTGTAATTTCTTTAATATGACAATGTCTGCCAAGACCAAAAATAAATAACAGCCAACTAAGCACTGGAGGAATAAAACAGCAGAAAATCAAAACTCTATTGCCCAACCAGACGTGAATGGTTTGTTTAACGTCGGGCATCAGCAAAGCTTTAACTGGTTGAACCTACCTTCACTTGTGGGTAAGACTTCCTGTTCTTCTCGCTGGAGGCCCCAGGGAGTCCTCCATGGGAGGGGCCTTCACATCCATAGCGGAACCTGAAGCCCCTCTGGAGATGACAATGTCAGACTTAATGTTGTGCTATAATGAGCCTGTTACCAGTCTCTTCTGTGACTTTGTGCCATTACGCTGTATTTAGCTTAAAAACATGTTAGGAAAAACACTTGAAGAATCAAGACAACATTTCAGTGGTGTCGTTATTTGACTAGTTCAAATGATTTAACAAGAGCATTTACCAAAATATTATGTGCATTACCTGTTTTGGTTGTTCGATGATTTGCAGACAAGGTCCATCGACTGCAAAAGGAGAGATATTAAAAAATATTAAAGGGGCACCTCAGCGCTGTGAAGATGAGTGTGTATTTAAACTGAGTCCTTTATGTAGTAGAAATGTGAAATTATTTTTGAATTTGGTGCCTTCTAGACTAAGAAAAGACAGAAAATGTATTTTTGTCCCATGTGGAAGAAAGACAACAACTCCCAGAATGCACTTGCTTCGCTGCCCAACAAGGCCACTCCCAGTGTCGTTTTGATCTTCATAATAAATAAAATAATTTCGTTCAGTTAGAGAATAAAGACTACAATTAAAAACTGAACGTGTCTTTTTAATAAAGTGTGAGGGGGCCGAACGAAAGTCACAGGACAAATGCAGTAGGAGTCAGATTTCATTCATCACGAGAGGAAGAAAGAGCTGAGCAGAGCTGAGGTAAGCGTGGCTGTCATTCTCAGCGCGTGTCCAGTCTGGCGGGTTTTCTGATCGCATATGGAAGCTAAACTTTCATAGGAATTCATTGAAAGTTTAAACACTCACTTTGCTCTGCACCCCTTCGTTATGAATGCCCGAGGCAGAGCCGAGCGCATTTACATTCTGTGTGCAAGATCTCTCCCCTGTGGGCGGGTTGAAAACATACGGAACAGCTCCTTCTACTGGCTGTAGTTTTTAGCCTCTGGCCAAAAAATAATAATTCTCTCGTCTCAGGGGGACATGAGGAGGGAAAGTACCATAATTAAAATATACTATGGGGTTTCTACTGATACAAAGCTTAATGTTAAAATCACTGAAGTTACCCTTTAATGAACTGTAAAATGAAAATTCCCTTGTTTGTTCTATTAATCTTCCACTTTGCAGTCTCTCTTAAAAATATATTTAAACTTGCTGGATCATAACTGGTTTTAACAGACAACCAATCACAACCAATGCTGTTAAGCATCATCTGTATGCATCATATTTCAAAATGAAATTTCAAATTTGTGAGGTGCAGCAAACAACAACTTAAATATCAGTCTGTTCCTCACACAAAGCAATCACATGGCAAAAGGGCAGCGTGAACATGGTGTCAAATATCTCCTTTTGTGTTCTATGAGGAGAGAAAGGAACTAATACGGGTTTGGAACGACATGTTTTCATTTAAACTTTAAAGGGATAGTTTACCCAAAAATAATAATCCTGTCATCATTTACTCACCCTCAAGTTGTTCCAAACCTGTATGAATTTCTTTCTTCTGCTGAACACAAAAGAAGATATTTTGAAGAATACAGTTAACCAAACAGTTGACGGACACATTGACTTAAAATACTATGGAGGTCAATGGGGTCCATCAACTGTTTAGTTACCGACATTCTTCAAAATATCTTATTTTGTGTTTAGCAAAGAAAAGAAATTCATACTGTTTGGAATTTTTTTTTTGGGGGGGTGGGGTGTAAACAGGTTTGGAACAATTTGAGGGTGAGTATCCAGTTTCATTAAAGGCACAAAATGTAAGATTTTTGGATTTAAAATATCCAAAAGCCACTAGACCAATGTTATACATTTTGTGTACTTACATTATCCCAAATGTTTCAAAGAATGTTTAAATCCAGAGAAATAAGCTATTTTAACCAGGACACGGACCGCGTCCGTACGTCGCCTATCAATGACATCATACCTGCATTACCCTCGATTTCCATTTTATTTTGTAGAAACCATGGAAACACCATGGGTGAAGGACGCTTTAATATATTATGTTTTATTAGTCAGAAGAGCATCTAGCTTGTTATATAGCTCAACTTTTTTTTCATGATTTACCACAAGTCCATGTTTTACCATGCCTAGTATCGATCTAGCCTAGTATCGTGAAATACTATAACATAACTTTACACTCAGATGTATGTAATGCGATAAAACAGCATTGCGTTGACCCACATACGCATGACCGTGAAAAGCGGAAGCGTTTGTCTGCGGCATAATAAAAGCTCAGCGAAATCAAGGCATCATCAAGCTATGCCTTTGTTTTGAATAAGCAACCTCTAGCGGCGAAAAATTACATATTGTGGCTTTAAGTACTCATTTGCAGATTCTGTGATTTATTTAGATTTATTTTTTTATTTTTTTAAAGAAATTAATACTTTTATTCAGCAAAAGCGCATTAAATTGATCAAAAGTGACAGTAATGAACATGACAAAAAGTTTTTTTTTTTCGAACTTCCTACTTATTACTGAAAAAGATGTCACGGTTTCCACAAAAATATTAAATCAACAACTTTTTCGACATTGATAATAATCAGAAATGTTTGTGGTTTGTTTGAGAACGGTTTGTGGTTTTTCCCTAGTAATTTGGCTTATAATATAAATATCACACTGCAATTTACACAGCAATAAAAGCAAACATGACTAGCTAAAAGGCCCCAAAAGTAATTTAATTCAACCAGGTGTGGGAAACTCAAATTCAATCTTATAATGCAGACATTCTGGCCATCAAGCATATCAAAACATTCGCTGTGAGGCTGGTGTTCTGCAGATATGTCAAGGGCAGAGCTCTCGCCGTATCACGTGTTTCCACAGAAGCGCAAGCCTCTTCCTCTTCCTGTGCACTACAAGGACTAAGACCACATCCTTGGTGAAGCATAGCTAAATCAATCTGCTGCCAAATTTGCAGAATGTAACTTAGAGCCCAACTTTAACGTGTCCACCTCCGCCAAAGCACTGACATTATGGTACGGTCCAGATCTATAAATGTTTTTAAGTGTTGACATAACAGCAGGGACAGGCCATTTATTTGGTTGGATATGACATAATGTACATTATATTTCCAACATTACTCATCTGACATTACACATCAAGTCTAGAGCAAAACCACAGGTGCACTGAACTCTAAACAGAAATACAGTATTCAATTGTCACACTGAACACACCATCTCAAAACAGAGTAGTAAGCTCGAAGCAACTCAACTGACTTCAAGTTGGTGTTCCTACTTGACCGAATAAAGCTGAACTCTGCTCTGGATCTTTGTCTAACTGGCTAGACTCTCTGTTGCTCATGTCGCCTCTACCAACTCTCATTGAAAATAAATGATGCTGGTCGCTTTCTTCCATGATAACCCCACCAGTTGAAACTTGAAGTTAGAATGAAACAGAAGCTGCGATAGTCCCTATTGTGACATATAGCTGGGTGAAACAGCTTCTCGAACAAGAAAAAATGTAGGGCGGGACTTGATTTTGATTGGATGTTTGTGGTTTGCCATTGCTGTGATGTCATTTGAGTGACAGCTTGTCCCGCCCTCATGCCAGTAAACACATCATCAGAGAAGAGAACAGATGTCGCTGCAAGAGGGAGGGGAAGATATTTTGATTAATGATCAAGGGCCAGATTTACTAAATGGCAAATTAGCATGTGACCGCAAATCCAAAATAGCGCCGATTGGGAGTGGAAATTTCTGTGAGTGATCTACTGACAACCAGAGAAAGTACACAGACGCAGCCGGATCATTCCCATAATGACCAATGCAATCTACCAACAGCACGAGTTAAGGCTGATTTATACTTCTGCGTCGGACCTACGCCATATCCTCTACACCGCAAGTTACGCGTTGGACTTTTGCGCTGTTGTCCGCGTCAATGTGCAATTACACACGCAGACCGCTAGTAGGCAGTCTCCACCGGCATGTTGATAGTGTAACCCACAGTATCAAAGCAAAAGCCAAAGAAGAAGCAGCTTCTTGTGTCATTGGCTGCGTCTGAAACCTGGAAAATCCTGCCTTCGGAGGACACATTTCCAGGCAGGAAGGCATCAAGGCATGTCCGAATCTAATGTTAGCTTCACGAAGTTCCTGTCTCCAGAGATACCTTCATCTGATCGATTTTTGAAGGCAGCATATTTGTATCCTTCGCTGCCTTTGATATCCCACAATCCTGTGCTTTCCTTTCTGTGACAGTTGAGCTGGAAAAAAAAGATGACGTCCGAAAGTTGCGTTTGCTGGGCAGTTTGTGTGTAAATGTAAATTTTTTTACCAACATTTTCTAATTCTGATATCATTTCTAGCGAGAAATTACTAATGTAGTACTTAAATATTTGTTTAGTTCTCACCAAAGCTCTTTCTATTTTGCTGTAGATCATTAAGCGGTTACACTGCCTGAGAAGTCGGTCCGAAATTAGTTTTGCGAGGTGCCTTCATGCACAAACGCTGCCTTACAAGCCATTGTCTGATAAGGCAGCGAGGCAACGAGTCAGCTGCCTAGGTT
This sequence comes from Gobio occitaniae, assembly GCA_033150135.1. NCBI lineage: Eukaryota > Metazoa > Chordata > Actinopteri > Cypriniformes > Gobionidae > Gobio > Gobio occitaniae. Next base: position 37,391 of record JARQWZ010006682.1, on the reverse strand, counting down.
TCCGGACACAGCCATTGTCGGAGTAGCAGAAGCAGTGATGGCGGCAAATAGATAGCGACTTTTCTTGCAGCTTGAGTTTTTGTATCTAATACAAATGAAGCATCTCTAGTTGATTAGTAGAGGTAAATAAGAGGCGATCTGGCACTGGAATGCGTTTTTGAAATCATGCCGAGTGCTCGTGGCCGCTGTTTCAATCGATTGCTGTTGCGGAGACTATTTGTTCCGTTGAAATCAAAATGCACCCAAATGTGTCCCTGTTCTTGATATACAATCACTGATTAACATCTTTGGTTTTAATGAGAAAATAAATCAACTATACACAGCGGATCTATGTATTTATTCACTAACATCAAGAATCTCTGGACTACAAAATATTGTCATATAGCAGATGTAAGGATGAAACTATCATCCCATTTCTGGACACATACACACTCCTATCGCAGATGTTTTTATTTATTGAGGGAGTGGTTCTGGCAGAGCAATTACAGCGCTTGCAGTCCGCGTAGAATTGATGCGTTGTTAAATTTTTGGAGAGGTGCACATCAGGGTACATCATAGGCTACGCGTGCAACACAGAAGTGTAAATCGGGCTTTAGCATCTGGATTAAGACACGCTTTTTTGGGCAATAAATAATGGCGCAAATTCCCGTAAATTGACGTACGCAAACCTTAGTAAATCACCATGCATGATTCAAATATTCTCCTCCCATAAATTTAGCATCTGTAAGTGAAACTCCTACAAATGCATATGCAATAAGGTCAGCGACTAAAATAACACTGTCCATGCCTTTTCTACGCTAATTTTTCACGGTCTTTAGTAAATCCAGACAGTAGTTTTTTAACATCAAAAGAGGTGTCTGGCGCGAGTGATTTCCATGTTAAGTCAATGGAAAGGCGCGTTGACGCGCGTCTGGAGGTCCTGCGGCGTGATAGACGCGCTTCGTGCAGCACGATGGATGCGATTCCACCTTGTTCATGCGAATGACGCGAATTGGACGCAAACTGAGCATCTTGTGCGAGTGGTGTTTTTTGTGCATTCACGTGTTTGAAGCGAATTCGCGTCTGACGCCCGAGTTGAAAAATCTGAACTTTGCCGTCAATTCGCGCCGCGTTAACCAATCAGGAGCCTGCTTGCTGCTGTCACATGGTAAAGTGACGTGATGAGAAACATTGCATAAATTAAAAATACTACTGTGTCACAAAATGTAGTTTTAAGACTTTTTCAGGTGGGAACGTAGTTGTTTAAAGCTCAACTCTGTGGTTTATTTATAAAGAGAGCGCCTATTTAAAAAAAATAATCTTGTGTTTTTGGAGTTGTGAGATCCAGGCGATCACCGGGCGCTCAGTACTCATTAACCCCGGCGAGAGCAGCCTTTCCTCGGCCAGTCCTTCTGATGTCTGCCGCTGGCTCTGATGTCTCTGTTGTGGTTCGTCTTGTGTGGATCTAACGGGTGATCTTTGGTGTCATGAATCTTTAATTTGTTGTCTGCCAAATCGTTTTGACTGAGGGCAAAGAGAAGTTTCATAACTTTATTTTTTAAGGATATTTAAATATACATGCAGTGAAGATAATGTAGGAGTTGCCTGGACCACATTTGTGTGGCTATTAATGTTTAATATATATTTTTATAATGAAACTGAAAAGAGGCAGAGTGGTGTTTTATGAAATATTTTTCCTGGAGTGCCTTGAACGCGCGTCTATTTCGCTTCAAACGCTCAATTTATACGCGCGTCCAATTCGCTGTGGACGCGTGCGAATGGATTTAAAATGTTTAAGCTTCCAACTAGATGCGGTAGACGCGATTTTGACGCTCTATTCACGTTTGGTGTGAATGCAGCATAAGAGGGCACATAAAAAAATGAAAAAAGATGGATAAATAAATTTTTATAAATAATGTAATATTCCATAAGAAAAAAATAAATAAATAATAGTCCATTTTGATTTCATTATGACTTTAAGGCAAATATAAAGACTTCAAAACTCATTCTTTAAGGGATGGGTCATCCAACCCAAATGAAAATTCTCATGTCGTTCTAAAACTGTACGACTTTCCTCCTTCTGTGAAATATTTTCACAGAAATATCTGAGATATTTTGGGGTAAAAAAAATATATAGTTTTGCCTACACAATGCAAGTAAATGGAATCCAAAACAAAGGACTTTCAATGTGTTCATTTGTGTGCGTCAAAACTATTTTTTATTACAAATGTAGATTTTTCAAAATATCTTTTTTTTTGTACCACAGAGAAAGAATCTCTCACAAATTTGGAATTTTCTTTGTTTTTTTTTTTTGGGTGAACTATCCCTTTAAGTGTGCCTTTTTGATAGTCTTTCATTCAAAACTGAAAGTACATTTTTAACCAAAACTGTCAAGATTTGTTCTGAGCTGTAAAAGCATGCTCAGGTAGATCAAGAGAGGTGGCACCCCCAGAACTGCACTTATCTCAGAGCGGGTTTCTCATGTAACCGCATGACAGTGAAGGGCTGTTCATGGTTTTCAGCCCTGTCTCTGCAATCCAATGAGGAAGTGAAAAGTGCGGGGAAAAATAGATCTGCTCCTGTAGTGCCAACCCACATAATGCACAAATGACTGCATGTGACACTGAAACAAGGAGTGAGAGTTTCTGGGATCTTTATAGTGTCTACACTTCTCAACGCTACAGTATGCGGTTTATTGAATTTAGACTTCTTACTGAATGTTAAGGTGCAGGGTTACTTTTTTCTTGAGGAAGGAATAGAGAAAGAAGAAAAAACAGGGAAATGAGTGCTAGTGTTAATGCATCAATTCTGCAAAGTATCTCATTATTAATACAATTTTTAGGGCTATAATCAAACAAAAAAAGAAAATCTTGGTCGACTGAAGTCCTGAAATTTTCGACTAAAAATGGCGTTAGGAAAAAATGCGAATGAATTAGCTGTGCACTGTGCGCAGAACTTGGTAGCCTTGTTCTCTGCCTAAATGAATTATAAATAACCATAAAAAACTAGTAGGCCATTTGCAGTATATTAAATAATTTTAGACCTAATTATTTTGCACTGAAACGAGTCTGACACACGAGTCTGTCGGCTCTGACAGCGTTGCATCACGTGCACCTGCGCAATATCATAGCCTATGATTTCCAAAAATATAGTACTATGTTGTTAACTAGTGATATCATCACAAGAACTTTTGAGCAATATGCAACATAATTTAGACAATTGTTTTTGTCATATGTATTATAATAACTGACAGACATTATCATTTCAGCCGCTCTGTGCAGCTTGAACATATAGGAGCTCAGCTCAGCGGTTGAGACACGAATAGACGGTTAACTTAAAGCTTTTACTCTTAAACACAAAAGGCACGTCCACTTTAATAAAAAAGGAATATTTATTAAACAAGCCAGATCAAGAGCAGAAACAAAAAGTGCATAACTGAAAAATAAAGCATATAGGCTCAAAACTAATACAAACAGTGGGCACAGCGCATCGCGCATTAGGCTCCATATAAAAAATAAAATAATAAAGTGCCCAAATCCAATAAATAATACTAGAAATACATTTGCAGTTTGCACAATAATAAAAGGGACGGGGCAACTCAAAACAGACGGGGCAACCTAACGCAGACAAGTTAGTTTACCGTTTTTAGGTGATATGACATGTTTGTCGTCGAGCTGTGATATGCAAACTATTGCTTGCAAAATTTGCATTTGACTTTTTTCCCCATTTTCCATTTTTAAAAAATGCTGACACACTGCCGATGTCTTTGTTGACATGGTAGAAGAGGACTGACTAGGAAAACGCTCTCACAATTAAATAATATAACAGCAAAGTAGCCTACTTCAATCTGTCTCTTCTCCAGTGGGTTGGGCTAATCCAAAAGAAGTGAAAACAAGGGGGGTGTTCTGAAGACAGACTGTTACCTGTGAAACAGGGGTGCTCTGAAAATACCCCCATTAGCAATTAGTGCTTTCCACCTGATGAAATGAACGCGGCAAAACTGACGAAATGAACGCGGAAAAAAAATCGACCAATCAGAATTTTGGTCGAGCCAGAACGTATCGACTAATTGACTCGGAGATTACAGCCATAAAAATTTTAAAATAAAATTTGACAATTATTATAGCAGTATTTATTATAAAAGATTTCTCTGTGCACATCGTTATTTTTCTAAAATGAATGTGCCCACGTAATCCTTAAAGGATTAGTTGACTTCAAAATGAAAATTTCCTGATATTTTACTCACCGCCATCTCATCCAAGATGTTGATGTCTTTCTTTCTTCAGTCGAAAAGAAATTAAGTTTTTTGAGGAAAACATTCCAGGATTTTTCTCCACACCATAGACAGATTTTTTTTAGAGTTTTCCATTGCAACCAAAATGGTGAAAGTCCAAATCAATGTAGTTTCAAAGCCTTTCGAAGGGCTTCAGAGGCTCTGCGCGATCCCAGACGAGGAATTGGGTCTTATCAAGCCAAACGATCATCATTTTTCAAAAATATACTTTTTAACCTAAATTGCTAATCTTGCGCTGCTCTGCGACATGCCAAGGATTGCGTAATCATATCGAAAAGGTCACGCCAGACGTAGGCGGAAGTACCGCCCCGTGTTTACAAAGCACACATGCGAAGACTAATACGAACACCCTTTCACGAGTTCACTTACATATAATTTATGGAGAGTAAATTTAAATGTGTATTTGGCGTGCTGTCCGGGGGGAGGGCTTCGAGATCGGAATTTGGCCCGAACCCAGAGTACCCCCGTGTTATGTAAGTGATTAGAACTGAAAGTGTGGAGAAGGGGTGATGGAGGGATGCTGATAGACTGCCAATGGACAGAGGTAAGACTGCTGAGTATATATACACACCTCTATTGATGAGTGCTCTCCACTTGTGTCAATTATCTGAAACTGATCCTCCCGAACTTTGTTACTGAAACACCATTTAGCAAAAAAAGGTAAACCAACGATGTCGGACAATCTTGAAGTTAAAGATAGAGTGTTTTTTGGTAAAGGGAGTTTGTATTAGTCCTCGCACGTTCGCTTGGGGCGGGACTTCCGCCTACGTCTTGCGTGACCTTTCCGCCATGATTGCGCAATCCTTGGCGTGTCGCAGAGCAGCGCAAGATGAGCAATTTAGGTTAAAAAGTATATTCTTTTTTTTTTTTTTTTTAAATGACCAATCATTTGGCTAGATAAGACCCTATTCCTCATCTGGGTTGGTGCAGAACCTCTGAAGCGCTTTGAAACTGCATTGATTTGGAACTTCACCATTTTGGCTGCCATGGAAGTCAATGATGTGGAGAAAAATCCAGGAATGTTTTCCTCAAAAAACTTAATTTATTTTCGACTGAAGAAAGAAAGACATCAACATCTTGGATGAGATGGGGGTGAGTAAATTATCAGGACATTTTCATTTTGAAGTCAACTTATCCTTTAATCAAAATATCTTCCCCTCCCTCTTGCAGCGACATCTGTTCTCTTCTCTGATGATGTGGGACAACCTGTCACTCAAATGACATCACAGCAATAGCAAACCACAACCATCCAACCAATTCCTGAGGGGCAAAATCAAGTCCCGCCCTACAGTTTTTCTTGTTCAAGAAGCCACTTCACTCAGATATACATCACAATAGGGGAAACAAATATTATAACAACTTCTGTTTCAATGGTGAATTTAAGACCTTGATTGAACGACAAGTCGAATGAAACATGAATGGAACTCTTACCTGTCCTCATAACATTATTGTTGTGCATGCCCGGATATGTTGTCGGGTCCATGGTCATCCATATTGTGTCGTTACCGAACTCAATTGGTTCCATGAACTTCAGAGTGTAAAAACAAAAACAATTAGACACACTTGATTAGGTTATATGCACAATAATAGTCTTATTATTATACATATATTTAGAATTTGGTCATATCCAGATTATGTATGTGTCATGGTAACATATTAAACCACATTAAAAGGGATAGTTCACGCAAAAATGACAATTCTGTCATCATTTAGTCATGCTCAAGTTGTTTCAGACCTGTATGAATGTCTTTGTTCTGCTGAACACAAAGGAATATATTTGTAAGATAAATCATGACCTTTGTAAACGCTTCGAATCTAACCCATGTAACAACATACTTTAGAAAACGCTTCATGACTTTGTGTCATAAAGACACAAAGGACAGAGTTTGAATTTAGGAGTCAGATTAGCAAAGGTGTAAGATAAATTAAGTCAGTGAAGACAAATGTGGATACAAAACTGTAGTCTACATCTTATTTTGCTGCTGTGTTAAAGTTGAAATAACAACCACAACAGGCAGGAAGAAGGAAAACCTCCTCAGCTTTCTAAGAGAAACTTCCTGTGTGATGCTGTGGTATTTACAGAAATGAATATGTCCTTTTCAAATTTATTAATCATTTACTATCAGGCTTTATATGCGTTCAAAGGCATACAACACTACAAAGCTCTGAGGTCTATGCTTATCTTGTGAAGATAATTATACATGAGCTGTCAGTCTGCCATCTATGTGATCTTCATGACAATAAACATTTTCTTAAATAAATTAGCAGCCAGGTAGCAACGGAAGCTTAAAGTCAACATGAAATCAAAACTGAGCCTATGAACTCCCTGGTCTTACAGCAGACACCAAAGGCAAAAATGTCCGATTCCTGAAGTAAAATGAATGGCAATTGTGACTCCAAAGGTTGTAGAAAACATTTCCTCACCCCTGTATGGTATGGGTCCTCTCCAGCCATGATTCCTAAGGAGAAAAAAAAACCTAATTCATGATTCATATTCAGAAAATAGTCACTGACTCACATTTACTTTACCTGAAGTTACCCCTTTTTGAAGCTGCATTCCTGTCATCAAAGATGACATTTTTCTGAATCAGTCAGTCTTCAATCTGCACAAGACTCAAAGTGGCACTAAGCTAGACATGTTGTTCATGAGCAAACTAAATGAACAAGCCAGCTTGTTTTTGATTGTGAATGACAATTTGCAAGGAAAGGAGGCAAACGCTTTAAAGTCACCATGAAATCAAAAAGGTTTTATGGAATAACTGTATTAAATGACTGATGGACAACCGACAATACACATTTAAATGTTTAGTTCACCTAAAAATGAAAATTCTAAATTCTGTCATTACTCGCCCTCGTGTCGTTCCATACAAGACTTTCGTTCATCTTCGGAACGCAAATGAAGATCTTTTTGATGCAATCTGAGCGATTTCTGTCCTAATTAATCCATATGAATTCAGCAGTTTAGTCCAACATTTTCTGAAGAGACACGATCACTTTATATGATGAACAGATTGAATTTATGCTTTTATTCACATATAAACATTCATCAACTTGCACATCAGTTGTGGTAAACGGAAGCTCAAGCATGTTTAAATGAGTTTGCGCAAGAACCAATGAGGTTCATTCTAGTGTTACGCAGCACGTTTGAGCTTCCTCAAGAACCAATGAGGTTCATTCTCAAGTTACGCAGCACGTTTGAGCTTCCTCAAGAACCAATGAGGTTCATTCTTGTGTTACGCAGCACGTTTGAGCTTCCTCAAGAACCAATGAGGTTCATCCTCGTGTTACGCAGCACGTTTGAGCTTCCTCAAGAACCAATGAGGTTCATTCTTGTGTTACGCAGCACGTTTGAGCTTCCTCAAGAACCAATGAGGTTCATTCTTGTGTTACGCAGCACGTTTGAGCTTCAGCAAGAACCAATGAGGTTTGGTTGAGCATCTGTGTATGTGAATAAAAGCCTAAATTCGATCAGTTAATCATATTAGCGATCGAGTCTCTTCAGAAAATTTTGACTAACCAGCTCAATTCATATGGATTAGTTTTGCAATCTCTTTATGAACTTTTTGAAGCATCAAAAGGATAAGTTGTGTGTCTATGGAGGGACAGAAAGCTCTCAGATTTCATCAAAAAGATCTTGATTTGTGTTCAGAAGATGAATGAAAGTCTTATGGGGTTGGAACCACATCAACTTTACTTATATCGCGCTTTTTACAATGCAGATTGTTTCAAAGCAGCTTCACAGTGTTAAACAGGAAAATATGAAGGTGAGTAATTAATAATAAAAAAAATGGGTTAACTATCCCTTTAAGATGATGCAGGGATGCGATTATTTGTGTCTTTATATATAAAAATTGCAGTTGTGATGGATGAAAATGCAAATCTGTTTTGTTGTCTTTGTAGGGAATCAGTTGAGTGAAAGATCAAGTGAATCACTCACAGCAAAGCAAAGAAAATGTCTGTCTCGCCACCTTCTGGCGTTGTGACCTGCTGAGTCGGTCACTGAACGAACCAGTGAGCAATTCTTTGATTTATTCGTTTCATTAAAGTTTTAAAACATTATTAGCATTATTGGAATGAATAAAAATCCCAACAACACTACCGTTTGTCTCAAACACTGAATGACACCCGAATAAAACAAACTATCTCGCGCGTTTGGAACATTAGAATCGAAATTGGAATAAAACTTAAATTCTAGTCAACTCCGGATGTTCGGACCGAACGCGTCTTGATAGCCAAATATACTGTATTGATAGATTTTGACACAAGGCCAGCACAACACATAGCAGTCACTTCTCACAAACTTTCTATTGTCTATCCTGAGCAACTTCAAAAACACACTATTAATGTGCATCATGAGTTGTTCGTGGGCTACTCACCTAAACGAGTTTATCAAAAGTCCTTGAGAGCTGAAATGTGCATTTGGCCTCTGAGGCAGAAATAGGAAGTTCAGTAGCACAAAGTATCACAACAACCTTTAGATGGCAACATGGGCAACTCAAAGACAACAAGCATGGCTGGATCTACGAGGGTGCTTACCTTTCCTGACAGATATTCGAAGTTCAGGATCAACATCAAACAGCTGGGATCTGGGGTTCCGAGTCAAGTTTTCTTATTCGTTACGACTTATTTCTCCATGTTGCGCTGAAGTCAACTAACGTAAGCTCATAGAAAGTCAGTTCAAGGCAGGTTCCTTATTCAGGATGATTTTTGCGTCTAACGTTACTAGACATGGATATGCAGAAGACCCTCTGAGGTTAAAAAGGCACATGGACCGATAAATCGATTTTAATCGCCCGTCGCGAATGATCACAGTAAATCATGTCGAGATCAACGCGACGTTTGAATAGACAGCTTGACTTCCTTACTGGAAATTCCCTGTGACGTAACTCCTGTTTAACATGTCTTGCTCTCAAAAACGTCTCGCTTGCGCCCACTTGGGGACATGCTGTATTTGAACATGAAAACAAAAAGTCTAAAATGGTTTACCTCCTACCCTTGTCAGGGTGATCTGCTGGCTGGTTTTAAAGAGGTTTGGGTCATATTTGAGCTCGTCAGGAGGCTCTTTAAAGGGATCAGTTTACCCAACAATTTTAATTCTGTCATTTACTCGCCCTTAAGTTGTTCCAAACCTGTGTGAGTTTTTTGTTCTGCTGAACACAAAAGAAGATATTTTGAAGAATGTTTGTTACAAAGCAGATAGAGCAACCATTGACTACAATAGTATTTTTCCCTACTATGGTAGTCAATGGTTGCTCTATCTGCTTGGTTACAAACATTCTTCAAAATATCTTCTTTTGTGTTGAGCTTAAACTTGAGGGTGAGTAAATGACAATTTTCATTTTTGGGTGAATCCCTTTAAACCATCCATGTTCAATAAATAAATACTTTGGACCTGGGAATGCAGGTTTCTGCAGGATTTTTTTTTAAATAAGTGCCTTAAACTCAATAAATTGCGCTTTTTGAACACGTCGACCGCTCTACACATGTCCATATATCAAGTCAATGGTGTTAGTTAGCTGCTCTTCACCTCACAACTGGGGTCCCTCCTTCAGAGAACTAATTATAGTCCAGCAGTTGTTGAGAGATCTCAATTGAACGATAGGTCATGCATGTTAGCAACATGGTCGAACAACTAGAGTATCAAATTCCGTCCATTCGCGTAACATTATTGTCCCAGATATTGAATACAGTGAACTGAATAAAGTGCAATTGGTGCAACGTTCTCAAACGGACTCCTCTCAGTGGTACCTCAGAAGGAAACACAAAATGATAGTTTAGCAACTTTATTGAGCAAACAAAATGAACAGCTAGTAGAGCTATTAGTTGATCAGTCATCCGTTGAGAGCTTCCAATCACATATATTCAGTGCAATGAGAGAACAGTGTTTAGGAGGATAGACAAACTAATAGCTCCCCATTCTAAAAACATCAAAAAGAGGAGAGAAAAGGAGTAACAAAATAAGTTCTCAGACTCTAAGAGTGGACATGTATTTGCTTAACATCGTCTGCAGATATTCATTTTTGGCAGACCACAGACCAATTACTTTAGTTGTTCCATTAACATGCAAAATATATATTTTCCGTAACTGCTGATACAATGACGTGACTGATTTGGTAAGAAACAGTCAGATATAAGCAAGAATATATTTCACAGACCATAGTTCTTCTCATTGCTATTGTAAAAGCATATAAAAACATGAAGGCCAACCGCGCAAAAGATCGACTTTGAGGTACGCTGACACCTGTGGAATCCTTGTTTCTTTTTCTGAAATAGCACCTCTAGCCAGTGGCGTGAGTCAGAAGCGTTCGATGGTTTCACCTTAGTTATGTTTTTTTCTTTTCTTATCTCAATAAAAAAGGTCTGAGCTCGTAGTTAAAACATGCTTCTTTGACACGAGCATTTTCTGAACATAAAAGTTGGTGATCTTTGCAATATCGTGGTCTTTTTTTACAGCATGTGAATGAAGGTTGAAAGGGGTCAAAATAACCAAGCAGAACTGATATCGTCTGAATACATGGGGAAATGTCAATTCATTGAGGGGGAAGAAAAAAAAATAAAGTTGTTCAATTTTTTTTCTCCAGCTATACTGCAGATTGGTCTGATGTTCCTCGGGTATCACATGGCGTACTTTTGAGTCCATTCCCGAGCTATTCTGTTGTACCTGTGCAAGAGAAAGAAAGAGAAATGAAGTGTGGCATTGGCGCAGACGCTGTTGCAGAGGCACGGTCACACACACGCTGTGTAAGCGGTGCGTCTGCCAACTCGGCTCAGGCCAACATAAACACACAGAGTGCAGAAACAGCTCAAGGTCAAACACAGTGGCATCTTCGCCGTGTCTACACTGCAACTCTAAACATTACTTCTATTATTTACTTTGATGCTAGCCTGAACTGTTTACCTCAACCAAACCTTTTGTCATCAAACCTATGATAAAACCAGACATATTTAGATCTGATTTTTATATGCATGGCCTTTGAAAAGTAAACATTTAAAAATGTGAATGGGCTGTAACTGGCTGGTTTGTATGAGAAAAAAACTCAATTCAATGAAATGAATCACAATCAAAATAATAACGCATAAAAAAAAGTCAGAAATCGTCAACATTCAAAGTGAGTTAGATTCACAAATGTATTTTTGTTTATCTTGTTGTATGCGTGTCTGTGTGTATACACACATCTATCCATCCATCCCTGGTATATGCGCACACACACACACAATATAATACAAATCACTCCCATTTATATGCAAACATTTCCCATGCATCATGTTCATTTCAGTAGCAAGAAAACAAATTCATTTTCAAAATAAAATGACATTTTTACCAGTCATACACTACCGTTCAAAAGTTTGGGGTTGGAATTCTCTTATGCTCATAAGGCTGCATTTATTTAATGAAAAATACAGTAAAAACTGTAATATTTTGAAATATTACTATAATTTAAGAGTACTGTTTCTATTTAAATATATTTAAAAATGTAATTTGTATATAAATGTACATTTTTAAATGTCAAAGCTGAATTTTCAGCATAATTAGTCCAGTCTTCAGTGTCACATGATCATTCTAATATGATTTGCAGCATTTTTTGTAGCATTCTCTCATGAGTAGAACATTTAAAAGAACATTTACTTACTTAAATAATTTTTTTTTGTTGTCTTCTTTTATCGATTTAGAGCGTCCTTGATGAATAAAAGGTCATTTCTTTTTAAAAACAAAATATCTTACTGAACCAAAATTTTTGACCGGTAGCGTATGTGTCTAATGTGTAATATGATTTTCTTTTTGAAAAGCAACATCCAGTTATGAACACCATCAATAACATTAGCACATCCGGACACCAACTGTACTGCAACATGGTGATGTCCAGAGATTAGTAAGCCTTTTTCATGCTCACACAAACACACTTTCCCACGATACCTTGCTCACCTTAAGCCCTATAACATGGCATATTTCTCTGTCCATTCCCTGGCTAGTTTATTATACCTGAGAGGAGAAATCAAACTATTTACACTATCTAAAAGTAGGGGTGTGATGATACACTTAGCGCACAAGACGATACACGATATTGGGCTCACAAGAACGAGATCATATTTTAACAGTTGTTTTTTTAAATGCTGAAATATGTGACTGGAAAAATGATCTTTTATTCGACTGAAAGTAACAAAATGCAAAACAATGCAGGTGCATTTTGAAATATTTAAACTAATCATCTTTTATAAACTCCACAGGGTTTTATAAATACAGACGTCCCAAAATTTGAGCTTGATAGGAGAGTTGGTGAAAATTACTTTGTTAATGTTTCATATCGTCAAATTGACAGTAACAAATTACATGAATCACGTAAATGATACATCTTCAATTCAAAATAGCAAAATTAGACAAAAGTTTCTGTGAGTTCTTTACCAGTTATATCGTTAAACAGCGGTCAAATATTAAACGCTTAGTTTAGCTACTTGCATCTTACTTTGCACTTATGACCGTTAACTGAAGCATCACGCTGTGATTCGCGCTCAGCCGGCTGTGAACAAAGCCCGCCTACTTTGATTTGATTGATTATCTCAAACATCTTGACATTGGAGAGCGGTGTTAGACCACTGAAGCAGCTCAGATGAAAAGGTCGGTTGTCTTGGCGATGTACAAAATCTTTGCAGCGCCAAAGTAGAGTTAACACTAGGCCAGTATTTTACAACCTTTATTATATACACTTCGGAAAAATACAGAGGTCCGGACCTCAATGGTAGGTAGGGTACAGCCCTGTATGCAAGCACTGTAAAGTTTTGCCACAAATTCAATTCCGTCATGCTGATATTGCGAGATTCTTTTCAACCTCGCAAGAGCTTGTGGCATGAGACCTGACATGAGATCTTGTCTCTAATCTTTAATATCAAAAAGGTATCTCTTATTTTTTACACCAGCTAAAGACCAAACAGCCTGAATTAAAGGTGCAGTGTGTAATATTTATGAGGATCTATTGACAGAAACGCAATATAATATACATAATGTTTTCAGTGGTGTATAAAGACGTTACATAAGGAACCGTTATGTTATTACCTTGAGGCCTGTACACACCGGGACGAATATAGTGCGTGCTTATCGCCAGCGTTTTTCGGCGCATATTGAGTGTTCACACCGAAGCGATTTTCACTGGCGATACGCCGAGTGCAAATTCAGTAGATGGCGCTCCCGGTACACAAGGTAGTGCTGCGCCACTTTACACTTCTGACACTCGCTTGTCACACAGAAGAAGAAGAGACTTGCCTGCAAAAACCATTCGCACACTTTTTTTCTAACTGGCAAGCAGCATTAGCAGCTCAACTTCTTCTTTGTGTACGTACTTCTTCTTCGTCGTATCAATGTGTGCTCTGCAAGACCGTTTTGTGCTTGAGCGCCACCAAGTTGTGTTTTACTTTAACTGCAGCAGCTCCAGGCACGTGAACAAAAGTGCCGATCTCGATCTCATTGGTCGGCCAGTTTTTAACTCGCCGTGTCAAAACCAAAAAATCGAACCTAAGGTTTTTTTTTTTAAATGACGCTTTTACGCCTGGCGTTTTGCGCGTTGGTGTGCACACTCACACTGGCGCCCTTTGTTCAGTCACGAGGCGTTAAGCACACGCGAAAATCATCCCGGTGTGAACAGGCCTTTAGAATTAAAGTTAGCCATTTCTATCTACATACACCAGGGCTCCCCTTACAGTGAAGTCCCCATTTTGCGCCGCCATGTTTCTACAGTAGCCCTAAACGGACAAACTGCTCTACAGAGCGCCAACTACTCTTTGCCGTCTCAGACGACGACATCTTTGTCCTGTGTCGGCCACCGTAGCTTCTCTATGTCCTCCGAAAAGGAAGGGGTAAGCGGTGGGCGGTTGCAATTCCGCTAAAATTTACACAGTGCACCTTTAAACTGTAAAAATGCTTTTTTTAAAGATTTAATTTTAAACATATTAATGATAAGGCTTAAGACAAACAAATACACTTACTTTTCATTGTCTGTTTTATAGATACGTGCTATCTCTGGCACTAATGGATCATCTGGGTTTGGATCACATAACAGTGAGCAGATGGACAATAGAACTGCAACAGAAAGAGAACGGTTGGCACACGGTATAAACAATATTAATGCATATCTCGCCCATCCAATAAAATGACTCTTAAGAAAAAAGGATTACATTAAGGTCAATGATTTTGTTCTCGGTTATTTTGTATTGGCTCACCTTTAGAGATAGTTAACGCAGGAGACCACTGCGACCTTAGAATATCCAAACAGATGCTGCCATTACTGTTAATATTTGGGTGATAAATTCTTGTGGTGAACGCAACCTGCAAATGAGAGGGTGAAACAGACGATCAGACAGCATACATTTCAAACATACCAACTGATATTTTACTGTAGATCTCTAGAATGTGACCGTGTGCAAAATACTGCTAAAAATGCCACAATCTTGTTAAAATCTATTCTTTAGAGACCGATTAAACCTGTAGGTTGTTTAAATACTTGATTCTTGCCTTAGGTGGTTTGAAAGGGTAGTCTGTAGGAAAATGAATGGTCAAGAAAAACACCCCCCCCTGATATGGACTGTCATTCTGTAAAGAAACAAAGAAAAAACAACAGAGTTACACGATTCCTTTAGTGAATTCAGTGCTATAATACAGACACTGCATGCAAATAAATGCCACAATCAATCATTAATATGCATATGCAAATAAGGACATATATCCACTTACAGGTCCCATAATTGTTGCTTGCCAGTGAAACACTGCAAATAAAGAGCGAGAAACGTCTCATTACAGTGAGCTCTGTGATATGCTCGGAGACAGGTAATGAAAACAGAGCAAAATAACTCACAGTCATCTCCAACCGGTCCTGCGGAGCATTGCGCTGGGGGGTCCCGGCCCAGATCAGTCAGCTCCTAAAGACAAAGAGGATGCATCAGTATTGAACAGTATGGCGGTTTAAATTGAAAAATCTTCTTGAATAACCAATAAACTGCTTGGTTTTAAGCAATAAATGCAAGCAATAAGACACTGTGCAAACTCTCAGTCATCTCAGAGGGTGTCAATGAAGTTGAACAGATGGTTCATAATGTTAAGTATGTATAATAATTTAGTAAAAAAAAAAAAAAACTTTCTCTTTTTTATTATTCCGGGTATCAACTACATCATCTTCCATCCATCCATACAGTTTCTATACATTTCTAAACACTTTCCATTGCTCCCAGGTTCCATGTCACTTATGATAAATAAATGCTCATATTTTTAATTATACAAATTATTGATAGCATTATATAAAGCTAGTTGACATAAAATTACCTTTGGAAGCTAACATGTCCTGCAGCATGCTATAATGAATCTTAAACATTTATAACTACATAGAACGTGTCAAAAAAATGTCAATTTCATCTCTAATGCAGTAGGGCTATTTAAAAATTGGATAATCTTCTTGAATAATCAATAAACAGCTTGGTTTAAAGCAATACATGTAAGCAATATATAAGACACACACTGTGCAAACGTTTAGTGGGTGTCAAGGAAGTTGCACAGCTGGTTTATAATGTTATGTATAATAATTAAGACTTACATTTTTATTTGTAAATTAGCTCATGCCACTATCAGGACAAGTAAGACATGAGACCAGATATAATGTACCATGCTCTAATGGATAGTCTTTTGTAATGTACTGAATGAGCAATCTGATCTTGATTCCAAGTACATTATCTGTCATTGTGCCAGTTAACTGGTTCTATTTAAATTCACATTTAGCCACTTAAACAGCTGAAATCTAAAATGTCTCTGTAGGAGTCCTTTCATTTGAATCCAGATGCATTCCTCATCCAGACGGATAACGCAATTAATGAACTGTCACAACTATACGCTCTTCTGCCCCCAAGGCCCAAACTGTTGACCCTGGAGAACAATCAGAGCAGAGACTCATGTGTCATCAGGATTAGATAGGAACCGTGGACAGATTATCCTTTAAATTCACATGCTCTCACCCTTCACTGATGTGAACACTGACAGATTTCTCAACTCTTGACAAAACAGACAGAAAATGACGGTCCTGTTGTCTTCTTAATGCAACTTTACAAAGAACATCAGAAGTTGATTGAGCAAAAACCTAAAAGTCACAAACTCCAGCAAAAAAGGATCACTTCAAACCGTTTTAATTTTAGCCTCAGAATATGGTTCATATTCAGAGAAATCTGCTGCAATGTATGTATGTATGCCCTTGTACTTAGTTAATATACTTGTGAATCATGTGATTTCAAGCACAACATGCTCCTGGATCAACATCTTTGTTGATCCTGGAACAACATTACAATCAACCATCAGATTTGAGGGACAAGTTTCCAGTTTAAGTCAAGTTTAGGCTTGCGATCAGGGTTAGGTGCTTCTACATCAGTGTTATTCACCTAGCATTTCCCTCTGATTTTATGGATAAGTTATGGCAAAATAACTTATCCATAAAGTTATGTCTTACCCCTTTTCCACCAAGGCAGTGCTGGTGCTGGTTCGGAGCCAGAGCCTGAACCAGGAAAAGTGGTTCTTAAAGGTGCACTATGTAACTTTTCCGTCAATCATGTTCATGGATGTGATTATTAACGTTACTGTAGTATGAAGCAGAGCAGGGCCGAGTGTTGTGGAGCTGAGCAAGGCCGCTGGAACGATTGTTAAGAAGATGAACGCAACACATGCCTCGTGAGCAGCAGGACTTTTATTATGACACAGTTGCCGGCGCCACTTCCGCTTTTCCGGTCATGAGTATGAGGTAACGCAGCTCTGTTTATCATATTAGAAACATCTGAGTGTGTTGAAAATGAAGTTAGGACGTTACTCTGTGTGTTCACTCGGCGGCTGCTATGACACTTGTTCACACTGCAGTGAGAGTAGGATTGGGTACCGAAACCCGGTGCCATATTATATAACCGGTATGTACCGGACCGAATCAGAACGCAGATTTCGGTTCCTCATTTCGGTGCCAAAATTCAAACATGCTTTCGCGCTTTGGCTGAGCCAGAGACAGACGCTCAGCGCTGGTCACATCACAACTCATGACTATTCAGTGTTTTCAACCACATCATGTTTATTTCAGGTTTCAGACATTTAAATGCTCATAGGCTACTAGCAAAAAACACACACTGATGTCTATGAAAGCGGCAATGACAATCCTTTCAGACGGTTATAATTTGACTTACGTTACATGTTTTATTCACATGAGATACATGCACATTATACAGTAACTATATAGTTTACTCAATTCTTCTTCCAGTTCACTGGTCACTTACTTTCATGTATTTCGTGAGACGAGAATGAACTCGTGTTGTAAATCCGACAGATCCGATTCTGAGGCGCAAACTAACATGGCGCCGCTCATTGCGTTTTATAGATCAACTAACACACATTCACTCACACATTTGAACATCAGATAGTTCGTGACACAGTTAAGAAGTATGTGAATATTTTGAATTTTTAAAAAAACAAAATAAACCCGATACAGCTGAGCTGTCAGCGCTATTGCGGCTGCTGTGTGTCATGTGAGAAACATGACGCGTCGCCAAGGAAACATTAAGGCGATGCGTTCTAAAATATTTAGCCAGAGAATATGAACATATTTCAAAATAAAGCTGAAGCTTGAAGCTGGTTTGTAGCATACCAAGAATACAGACTAGACGACTGCTGTTATTACTGTAACTGTTATTTAGAGTTATATTAGGCTTGTTGTAGTTGGGTTAGGTGGCTTAGGTTTTACTGTGAATTTGTACATAAGTCAATAATAATTTGTAAATAAGTAAATTGTGTTTTGTATATATTTATATTCATACATTTAAGTATACATTAAACTTTTAATAAATGGTTCAATTTAAATAAAAAAATAAAAAATAAAAAGCCATTTAATGTCATCCACCTCGTTTTGTGGCCTTTTTTTTAATTTTTTTATTTATTGGTTCAGGCACCGTTTAGGCACCGGTACCGTTTTAAAAGTATCGGTTTCGCACCGGAATCGAAAAAAACCCAAACGATACCCAACCCTAAGTGAGAGTAAAGCGTTTCTGCAAAATAAAACTGGAAACCGAGGGTAACGCAGATATGACGCCATTGACAGGCGACTCCCTCACACGTCCCAGTTCCTTGGTTTAAATAGCAATTTCTCACAAATTTAAAAATAGTTGGAAACATTTGGAATATTGTAAGTACTCAACTGAACAAAAAACACTGGCCTAGTGGTTTTTGGATATTTTACTGAATCTTTAAGTAGCACCAAAACACTGCTGGTCTAAAAGTAAGAACCGCTTGCGTCAGGGGCTGGGGGCGGGGTTACCGTGACCAACAAGACGAACACAAATTTGTGACCACCATTTTTGAAATAGCAGCTAATCAAGCTAAAAGCTGCTCGATTGTAATCTCCGTCTATACAAATGACGGCGAGCTGCACGAATGCGTTGGATTCGCTGTGTTTTAATGCCGATGTAGGATCATAAAGCCATGTGCATCAATAGTAACGCAATGTTCCCCATTGTTGATGGAAGACTTGTTCGATATGCATCGCGCTGCGCAGACTGAGTGCCATATGACATCAAAGTGCTTTTGAATCGCACATGCTGTATTTTGATATCATACGCTGATCGTCTGCGCAGTGCCAATGCATCTCGAACAAGCCTGGTGTGTTTGTGTTTCCCGCTGCCTCTCTAGCATTGCTGAGAAAGATGAGACGCATACAGTGATGTAAGACCTGGCTCTGCAGTGGCTCTCTAGCCCGTGGAAAGGCAAAGCGGTTCTAAGAAGGCTCGTCAGTCGAACCAACTCCGAACCAGCACTAGCTCTGAACTAGCACCCAGTTCATTCTGGTGGAAAAGGGGTATCTTACTTGGCAAAATCACAGTGACCAGACCTGAAAATAAAGAAATCAGCCAGAAATCAATTTCTTAACGGGACATATAAAATCACAGTGTGGGATCTCAGCTGTCGTTAATGTCAGACTGTATGACAGTCAAGACACGTTAAAAATGTGCACATGAAAACTTGTCCAGTTTTACATCAACACATTCACGTTCAGTGATTGTGAGCTGCAGTACACATGGGACTGAAATGGTGGCTAACAAAGAAATCTTTAGCGTTAATTTTGATCATGGCTTGTCTTGAAAAACAAGTCAATTTGATGGTCGACGTAGGAGAAGTTACACTGCAGGACTTGAAATTTGAGCGCAACGGTCATTAATCGGCTGTCGGGGTGTCAAACTAACGACCAAAGAATAAAGATTTTAGCATAGGGTCAGAGGAATCTTTTAGGATTTTCAAAATTTGTCTCAGATGACCAAATTGTGGCCAAAACCCACGCTGTCAATGCATTTGAATGGCTTAAGCGGATACACAACAGTTTTACTATACAGGTATTTGCAGCAATTTTTTATTACGTCAACCATATTTACAGGATCATTTTATTATGGAAAGTGATGGAGATGCAACATTGTTAACATTAATGTTAATGTTTTTTCTTGTATTTAGCCCTCAGGTATTCCTTACTAATTGGTCACACTCATACTCATTGGTGGTCAAATGTGACCATACACCTTAGCCATTTTTCAATTAAATAAATGTTCTATATTTTAGTTTAATAATATTTATTGAATATTTCGAGGATATCTTTCGGTACTAAATAGTCCTACTATTTGTGCAATAATTATGGTCCATTAATGGCCACTTCAAATATGTTTTTTATTATTTATTTTACAATTAGTGTTGTAATTAAGGTTAGAATAGAGAATTCCAATGCAAAGAGGCAAATTAGAGTCATTTTGTGGCTGGAAAAATAATACTTTTCAATTGTAAAGCCATGGTTTATCCACTATAGGTGCATGTATGGCTCTTTAATAAATACACATGTAGTCTAGTTGCTCTTAAAAGTAATGCAGATCATAACTGCTTAGTTTTGCATTTGAATAAATATTTAGACATGATTAAAGACTAGATTTCTTTAAATAAGAAATTTAAAAAAGTTAATAGATTACATCCTAATATTTTTAATGATACGTATATAAGCACACACAAGTGAATATTAATGAATGCAAGCAAATATAATTTAACCCAAGAAAAGTTTAAAATAGTGCTAAAAAGGCAAACTTATTTTTCCTTATAAGTACAGTAGGCTATATACATCAAGATTAATTAAAAATTAAATCGATATTTGTATATATCGAAATCGATATTTATCGACTGATATGAAACACTTATATCGTGATACAGTTTCAGCCATATCGCCCAGCCCTATTGGAAAACATCACATTTTGACTAATTTTTAGCTCAAATTGTATCTTCACTTTATGAAGTAGGCCTTTATTAAAATCAAGATCTCAGAGACCCGTTTCGTGACGGAACCTTTTGAACAGATTTTTTTTTAATCAACTGGTTCACAAATAACATTGAATGATTAATTTGTGAAATCGACGGACATTTAGAGTTGTTAACAAAAACACCTGAAAATGTCTCCGATTCTCAGATTAAGTCTAGGTTAACATTTCAAGCTCTATCTTATTTGTCTGGCATTAGAAACCTCTTTTTTTTTACAGTTTTGTAACTATTTGCTCATCAATCCATGCACTACTCTGCCTACACCGAGTACAAACACATTTTCTATCATGTATGCCTATGAAAGAAGATCGAGCCAATAGGAATAGGTATGCGCCCCAGGTGCAGCCCCGCCCCGATCTGCAGGCTGCAGCAAGGTGCCCTTGGGAAAAACCGAATTATCACAAAACCGATGAATCGGTCGACCTCTAAGCCATGCATGTTTATTATCGTAATGTATGGTATTACCGTATACTGGCACATGTCTGTGTAACATTATATTAAATCCATGCATTAGTTCTTAATATAATAAACCTGCTGCTCATTAATGTTAATCAAGCACCAAAAGAAAAGAGGGAATCACTCAATGTTCTTGACTGAATAACTTTTGTAGCTTTAATAATAATACATTTATTTGTAATTAATACACTAAATTCAATTTCTGTATTATTTCTTACCCGGATGTTTCTATAAAATAGATGACAAATGTAATTTAATTTGTCTCTAATATTCTACCGTGTTATTTGCATCTTTGTTCTTATTTTCTTAATAATTTTTTTTAATTATATTGTGATTATTAATACAGTGATTATTATTAATAAAATAATTGGATAAAAAGATGCAGAGAGAATAGTTTTCAAATCAAATCGTGAGGCAAGTGAAGATTCACGCCTCTAATAAGGTGTAGCACACTTGCACTGGTTTAAGAAATAATGAAGAACGTTGGCATAATAAACTAATCCTGTGATCTCTGGCCACACCTAGTAATTAAGACAACAAGGAAATAACAACCATTCTAGATCTTTCGGTCTCTCTTTATGGGAAAATACAGTGACTATATAAACCACTTCTAAGAAAATAGCACATTTCTGAGAATTCATGTATGAAGTGCAGGCAACCCTCTGGCAGTGCTTGCCTGTGCATGTGAGCATGTGACCATACAGGAAGTAGAGGTCAGAGGTTTCTTTGATGATGAGGGTGTCTGAGATGGAAACATCGAAACAAACACAGGTAGACTGTTTAGTTCATAATATTGTTGGCAGGTTGCACATCTCTGAATACAAAACCAGCTGACCGACATACAAATGCCTATGAGAAAATCAGTCACTCAGACTCAAGGGATTATGGGTAGAAATTAAAACCTAAGACTGATATTGTTTTTTTTTAACGATTTCATACCAACTAATTATTTCCTCCTACAACCAATTTGATTTATTATAAGAAAATTGAATGCGAATTCTTAGTCAAGATCAACCAAAATGCTGTATGAAGTATGAACTTGTTGAAACGTCTTGGCTGCAATGTGCAAAATAAACAACTTGGATCTGAGATTCTCTTCCGAGCTACTAATGAGGAACTTAACCAGTCTAAACTAGGAACTTACAGTCAGTGTCACAAACCACATGAGAACAACAAGGTTGGAAGAGTTAAATCAATGCCATTCTTCGTAAATAACGTTTCAGCTTATTGTCAATTGACAGAATAATGCATGATCAACAAAAAAAATAATTCTCTGTCATCCTCAAAGCTGCCATGAGTGGAGGAAGTCAATGTACGACACCATTCAGCCAACCAATATAGGACAGTGTGAACATTAGCACTAACAGTGGCAGCTATTTTTACGCCTGCATACTTCAGATGAGGGTGTGGGGAATAAACTAGCCCTGCCATCACTTGAGATACATTGCTGGTATTTTCAACCGGTTGTCTGTGTGCCCACTTGGCATTTGCAGTCTTAAAATTCTCAGCTCAACTTCGAATATATCTGCCATTCTTTTTAATTTCCCTAGCCCCAAAAACTGCTTGATATGGGTACAACAAGCCACAGAAAGTGGGACCAACTAAGTATTTGGCTGTCTGCCCGCAAACAATCTGCTGTGTCAGTCTAAATCATAGAAGCTCTCAAAGTCAGCGAAACAGGTAAAAAGGATCCTTTCGCCAAGTTCAACAACTAATGTGCAACTACTTCACGCTGGTATGGGCTGGATATTTCTAACTGGAGTATTACGTGCTTGTAGTAGCCTTCCAGGAAGCACTTCTAGCAATGACGCAAAGTTATTGTTGTGTTTACCAAAATGAAAGAACGTCACTATTACAAGAGATAAGAATAACCCAAAGAACTATTAAGTAACCATTATATGCCCACAGGATTTACTCTAAACCAGTAAGGCAAATCCTATCCCAACCAGTACTTCTGTGGCAGAGATGATTCATAAATACTATTCACCTGAATGAGTTCCAGCATGAGAAATCACATAAGGTTGTGTTTATATGGATGTGATTCACTGAGGAAACACATCCACATAAAATCCCCGTTCTAACATCTGATTCCAGTATGTCCTCATTTTTTGACCAGTATCTAATATGAGAAATGTCGTTATTTTAGCTTTAAACTATGTATTACAATGTGGCACTTGTCTTTATGGGTATTACATGTGAGATAGATATATAGATAGATAGATAGATAGATAGATAGATAGATAGATAGATAGATAGATAGATAGATAGATAGATAGATAGATAGATAGATAGATAGATAATACAATGTCAGCATTCCTTTTGAGGAAACAATAATATAATAAACAACATTAAAATAATAATAATAATAATAATAATAATAATACAAATCGAATTATAAAAAATAATAAAAACAAAATCAGCCTACCTTCATAGCCAAGCCTGCTATCCTCATAGCATTTGTTAACATCTATCTTTCGAACATATCAAGCGTTCTAACACAACACGGGTTAAGGCAGTGAATTTAAAATTATTAACATAAAATATAATAATTTACCTTGTGAATTCGTTTTAATGCCATTCTGTGTGTGTACTGGGCTCCTGAGGCCGAGGAAAAAGGAGATTTATCCGGCTAGCTGCGGTTAGCTGTGCTCGCTAGCCAGACACTAAAGATCCAACAGAAACCCGACGAGACAGAAACGGAAACGAACAAAATAAGCCTTTAAAATGGACCAACGGAATCCCAGCTGTCCGACCGATAATAATCCTGACAAGAATTAAAGTTATATTTGAGTATGAACGGGAAGGCCTGTATTTCAATACTGAACACTTGTATAGGTATGTGTGTGTCTCTCTCTCTCTCTCTCTCTCTCTCTCTCTCTCTCTCTCTCTCTCTCTCTCTCTCTCTCTCTCTCTCTCTCTCTCTCTCTCACACACAAACACACACACACACACACACACCCACACACAAAATGTCCTCTTTCTCACTCCCTCTATCTTTCCTGATGTCTATGCACAGCATCGGTTTACGGAAATGTTGTGTTAAAAGCTGGAAGTGACTAACAGAGAGGAAAAGACATTATGAAAATGTCTTACAAAATATGAGGATTTGTGTCAGGGTTACTTTCTCTCTCTTCAGTGGTTGTGTCTCAAAACAGTGCATATAGACCTCAAGTTAAAGTCACTGTGAAATCAAAATGGACTATTCTTTTATATATTTCGAATATTGCTGTATTTTTAATATAAATTATACATCTCTGCACATCATTATTTATTTGTTTATTTTTTTAATTTATGTGCCTCCTAAACAAATCTCAGAATTGCCAAAAAACTTCCCTTGATCTTGCATCAACCTGTCACTCACATGACATCATCACACAATAGGAAAGAAAAGACTGTCGCAAATTCTGTTTCTCAAGTCAAATTTATTGTTCCATATATAAATATAAAACTACATGATTAGATCAACACAGCCAGATAACCTCATTGTGAAATCCACTATAAAGGGGCAGTGATGGCATTCCTTCCTTCCTTCTGAAAAATCACTGACAACCACGGCTGGATTATGGATTGGATCATTGGGGCCAGTTTCCCGGGGCCTCAAACTTCCAGGGGTTGTCAATCATCATCTGGCAGAAGGTCCCTGGTTGGTTAGTAAGATCTCAAATTATTTTGTTATACCCTTGCCAGAAATTTTGTGAACTACAGGAACAATATCATCTTGGGAATTTAAATTTATATTGACCCATATAGGCTAGCTAGTAGCTACTGTGCTCTAACTCTTCTGAGCTGTAAAAATATTACACAATCTTAATTCCAATATGTTGTGGAACATCCTCCTCCTCTCTGTTATCTTGGGGTCTTAAACGGGAATTGCATACAAATTGGTATAATTTTGAGCTTTACATTAATTCATTCATTCAATTGTGAGACAGCAATTTTCTATAAATATCTCCTATGAACTTGGCCTGAAAAATTCTGCCATTTTTGCATGGTAGTCTACTTCTTGAAGTGTCTGCAATGAATTAAAGACTATATACAATGTTTATATTTTTCTTCTTATGCAGGCGATTTCGGTAGAAGCATTTCTGCCTGCTTTATTTTCAGTTTCTACATTTTTTAGCATTAAATATGGTGCTTAATTTCTGTCGCTCTGTGCGCATGCGTGAGCATCGGAATGTGGCTGTAGCGGTTCCTCTCGACTTTAATGGTTAGTCAGTTTTCTGTGTTTTGCCATAACTTTCATTCTTCATAAAGCAATATATGTATTTTGTTATTGTTTTGGTGGTTGTCAGGCAGTATTAAACTGGCCTTCAGCCGTTCAGCGGGGAATGTTTGGGATAGCCGTGTCACGAGCAGATCACCAGAGGTGCGTTTCAGAAAGGAGGTTAAGTGAAAACTCTGAGTATGTTAACCCTGGAATGAGGGAAACTCTGGGTTTTCTGTTTCAGAATAGAAGGTATGTCAAACCCGAGGAAGCAGGGTAAGTCAAGCCAGTTTCTGAAAGAGAGGTAACTTTTATACTCAGAGTCAGTTACCATGGTAACTTAATCTGTGAACCTAAGCTGGGGGGTATTCCAAAGCAGGCTATGTGACATACCCGGGTATATTTAGGAGTAAGTAAGCGGATAACCTCAACTTTTGGTTCCAAAAACTGAGGTAACTTTCAGGGTATGTAAGTAGCCATAGCAACTCACTCTCTGAACATAACCTGCTCCGGAGCAGGGGGGTATTCCAGAAAGCAAGGTTAACTTACCGTCACATATACCTTGAACTCTCGGTTGATTAACCAAAACCTTGGGTATGCTGGTTCCAAAAACGAGTCCAGGAAACTCAGAGTATGTTCCCGGTTAACACACAAGACATTCTCAACAGAGCGAAAAATCGATGATTCACCATGGAAACACACACTGTAAAAAAAAATCAGGTCTCCAATTGAAAACTTCACATAACCTGCTTTCTGGAATACCCCCATGTTCCAGGGTCAGTTTGCTTAAGAAGTATTCAGATGTGTGTTACAGTATATGATTAATATAGTTATTAATATAACCAAATTTGTTTCATTTATATAATATACAAATGCTGAGTATTTCTGTCTTCTTCCAAGTACAAGTGGGGTAAGAAAAATAATCCTAATGCAAACGGAAACAAGATATTTTTTTCTTACCCCATCTGGCAGATCATTTGCAAAATAAGAAACAATCACTTAAATTAGTTCCTTAAGAATCTTGACATATTTTGACTGGAAACAACAAGACAAAAATACAAAGTAAGAAAAGCATTCTTTGCAGTGCAGGTAGGCCTACATTCATTTATTGCACATAATATTTCATCAGGAGGACACTGTCAAAGTGACAAAAATGGCATGTCCTTTTATACAGGATCCTGACGTTCACTTGATAAGCCTCTAGAAGTAACCTAATAATTTGAGATGGATGGGTAGTCTGAGATATATGCCGTAACCACCACCACCACCACAGCTGTTAAAATAAACACACATTATTCACAATTTCTATGGTCATCTTTATTTCCTACAAATACTTTATTATTTTTCCAGTTGGATTTTACTATTCTTTCTCCATCTCTCTTCATCTGTGGTGCTGGTGTTTTGCGAGCCTCTGCCTTCTTGCTGTTGGCTGAGTAGATGTCAAATGTTAATTTCATTACCCTAATTCAGAAATGTAACAGGTTGGATCAGAGAAAATTTCATTATGTGAAAAGAGCATTAGACTGCGGGAAAAGCTGCTTCACATTGAAATACACTGAATGATGTTTATTTAATATGTCAAATGTTTGTAAAGTCTACACCCTACACCCATGAACCTTTCATTTTTTTCTGCTGCCACATTCTTTTTTTTTTTTTTTGCCTGTGGGATACCATGAAAATGTAACTAATTAAGAAATAAACTTACATATTGACCCGGAAGTGCGAACGTCTTTTTGTTGGATGCGGTTGCCATGATGAATCATAATTTCAATGGCCTGTTGCACAAAGCTGGTTTCAGTTGCTACCCAGGTAAGTTCGAGATTAGTTTGAGCAAACTCTGGTTTTTCGGGCTCAAGAAGGTGGATTGGTTTTTAGTGGTGTTCATCACCATGGTAACTTACACTACACGGCTAACCTGCTCTGGAGCAGGTTTTATTCTGGGTTAGAGATCGAAAACCCAAACTGGACCAATCAGCTGCAAGTAAAGATGCAATAAAGCCACACCCCCTGTATCTCTCGTTCCAAATTAAAGCTGTTTATAGTGGAAAAACTTTAGAGACAAAATTGCTCGTCTTTTGGTGCTAATTATTTATTATATTATAGTAATTATAATTACTTTTAATTCATATAATATATTCATATAATTATTATATTAATTGACAAGTAACCTAATATTAATATAAATATAATATACGCATTCATAATTCTTTTAAACAACTTATATTCATTTGAGCTCTTTGTGAACCTATAATTATTAGGCATATTTCTTTGATTCACATCATGCCTTGTAAACGCATTTAATTTCATGATAATTTTCAAAACGATCTCTCAATATTCAGAAGAGAAGTGAATTGAATCAAACGGACACTGTGATTGGCTGTTTCTTCAGAGTTAGGCCCTAGGCCGCTTTGACTGCCAGGAAGTAGTCCGCTGCGTAGCTCGCACCAGTCGCTCGCGAGCACCCTTCTGAGACCTAAAATGACAAATGGGACACCCTACGGTCTCGTGGACTTAACGGACACACGCACGCAGCGGCCATTGTAAGTCCACAAGACCGAAAGTGCACATGAAGTGGGCCATTTGGGACAGGGCCATAATCACAAACTCTGGATTAAACCTGAGTTGACAGAGAAAGTTTATACCAAGCTTTGAGAGACCGGTGAACTTGATCTAAACCCGGTTGGATTTATCTGGATTTGTCAACTCTAAACCTACTCTGAAACGAAGAGTTGGTTCAGCTATCTTCATGCAACAGGCCTCTGAGCTCCGTTGATTGTGGCTTTTTATAGTGGTGGTGCATGTGCTTAACTCAGAGTCAGTCTACTCAGAGTTGATTGAACTAGCTCAATTCAGCTGTTCTGAAACCCAAAACTCAGAGTTTCCCATCTCAGGGTAAGTCAACTCAGAGTTCAAGTTTAAACTCAACGAGTTGGTTGAACCTCCTTATTGAAACAGGCCCCTGGTGTCTGCGTCACGGTGTAGTGGTCAGCTTGTCTGCAGGAGAAGTGTTGGACAAGAATAGAGGAATGCCGGACGCACACAGGGCAATGATTATATAGATTAGGTGAGGTAGAGGGCATTTAATAATGTCTTTTAGGAAGGGAATGTTTGACAAGCCATGGGCATCATTTGGCAAAATCAGCTTATTGTCAATCATTACACAAACATACACTACCCGCCTGACCAAAAAAGGTCGCTGTTTGGATTTAAATAGGCAAATAGCCTACTTAAGAGTCTATGGACCTCTGAGTCCAGATACAAGATCTTGACCAAAAAGATGCACCTCTAGGAACACACCAAACCAACGCGACCAACTAGTTGCGACAAAAGCAGACTGCAGAGTTGGCTCACGTAGGCAGCGTCTGGGTCCAAAGTTGCCCTGACACACCAAGCAGACGCTCGACATTCCGACGGCCAAGTAGCACATCCGTTCTGCGCCTGCATAAAAGTAAATAGCTTTCCAGTACCAGTTGGTGGCAGTAGTCTGTTTTCGTTATTCAAAGCGGGAAGCCGGAAGAGCTACCCTGTATACCCTATATATATAAAACGCACCTCATAATGGCCCTGTCCCAAATGGCACCCTAAACCCTCACGGTCTTACTCTGAGTCCGCACTTCCACGACGTAATGCCGCTTTGACTGCCGGGAAGAAGTCCGCTGCGTAACCCGCACCAGTGAGACCTAAAATGACAAAATGGGACACCCTGTGGTCTCTTGGTCTTAACGGACACGCACACACAGCGGCCATTGTAAGTCCACAAGACTAAGAGTGCCATTTGGGGACAGGGCCAATCTCGCTCACCACAGACGGTCACTTCTGTTTTTTTTCTTGTGCACTGGTTCGCTAGCAGAACAGCCAATCAGAACGATCGGATTGCCAGAGTGACCGACAAGCAGCGATGCCGATTCAACATGTCGAATCGGCTGAAAAATAGCCGACGAGGACCAAGGACCTGTGGAACACACAGAGAAAACTTAGTTGACCGACGCACGAAAACTGCTCGACGGCCGACTGTCGGCTTGGTGTGTTCCAGGCACACACACACACACACAAACAGCAACACTTTGTTATCTTTAGTTTTTCAAGATTGGTTTCTTTGCAGAGCAATTAAAAGGAGAACTCATTCCACTGAAACAAGCAACATATTTTCTTTGGTCTCACATATTTATAATTATTTCCGAAACACAATGATTGTCTTTTCTCTGAATAACGTAAAGGTAAGTTTTAACCTTTAGGTTGTTCATAGTTATTCATTACAGTTATACAAATTGTATTGACCAATTTGCATTTATAGTGTACAAAAGCTCAAGAGATCTGTATTTCTCATTATTTCCCTTTCTATCACTCTCCTTTCAAACAATTGGTCTCTTGGAATCTTTTGGATCACCTTAAATGTGAAACGATTGATTGATATTAAATTGCGACCTCAAGAGTTTATGTTGAAAATAGAAGACAGTTCTACTTTTCCTATAACATTCAGGTGGTTTATGAATCTTATTTATGCAAGGAAACATTTATGTCAAAACAGCACAAAAACTTGTTAAACATGTGCAATCTGTTTGCTGGGATTGCAGGTGGAAACCAATCTTACCTGAATCTTGCAATGAGATCCAGAAGAAAGGTTTGTACCTTTTGTCTTCGATATTTTACATGCATGATCTTTCAACAGGTTCATGATTTTAACACAAGATGGTGCTCCTTTAAGGAAAAGCTCAGCAGTACATGTATGCAGCAGAATGTACAGTAAATCAGTCCTCATGTTTAAACTTGAATGTACAATCATTTCTTTGAATGTTTTAAAAGGGTTTACCAGTTAAACTAGTTTTGATTCTCTTATGACCCCTGACTGTAAAACACCTTTTGTCTTTACTTCCTAGTTTTGCTTTTCAAGGGATACAGTTATAGATTGTTCACCTAAATGGAAAACTTATATCAGACATTTATGCCATATATCAAAATATACTAGCGTAAAAAAACAAAACAAAATTCAATTAAATTGAACGAGAATTGTTGTGAGACTTTGTTTGTTGGGCAATTTACTTTGTTAAAACACACACACACACACGTTTTAATGTTATTGATTTGTATACTGTACAAACTATACTATCATCTAACCCTAAACCTATCCCTAAACATAACCAATAAGACAAGCTCTTATGAGAATGTCCCCCATAAGATCAAACATTTCTGGTATTACTATTCTTGTGGCGACATTTTGTCAATACCTGAACCACACTCTCTCACACACAGATCAATGCACTGACTACATGAAATGGATAATTCTGTCTAATTAACCATAAATTCTGCTGCACAAAGCAGACCGGATGCTAAGAAGATACTTTCATTTTTACATTGTACATATTATGGTACATTTGTGTGACTTTTTCTTTAAAGCTGCTGTCCGTAACTTTTTTTGTGTTCAAAATTTACAAAAAATTATATAATGAGAATGTTCAACATGAATCCATTTTCCAAACCGTGTTTTTGTCTTACCCTGAATCATTATGGTACACTTATAAGAAGTGTTTATATTGGGACTATTTCAGGCCGGTCTGGTAGAAACCACTGCGGAGGAGCACAATCCCTGCGTGACTCGCCATAGACATAAATAGAGAGAAGTAGCTCCGGCTGCAATGTTCTTCCGCAAGACGCATGCAGTTCTGTTTATTAACTGCTGGAAAGCAAAAAGTTACGGACTGCAGCTTTAAAGGTGTCATGAACTGGCTTTTTAAATGTTTTATACTGTTGTCTGAGATCAACGTACGACGTTCTTGTGGTTTTTTACATTCAAAAACATCATAATGAATAAGTCATAGGCTATTTTCTACCCTTGTTTTGAGGCTCTCTCCTGGAACGCTCGGTTTTGATGGGTGTGCCACACTGAAGACTTGGAAGTAGACGCCCACGACTAGGATTGGATAAGATTTGCATATTTAATGAGCTTCGGCTCCCCTGTCAGTACGTGTGGGAATTGTTTTGAAAGCGTGTGGGAAAATGGCAACCGGAATGATTCGTCCCTCAGGGCTCGCAAAATATCTTTATCAAACAAACACAATGATTTATCTCTCATCCACCTGCAATTGATTGGAATAGAATTTTTGTATTACTTGGCCAGCCTGATCGGTGGATATAACAGCGAACCGTACACACACACATGCGCCAAGCCTTACTGCAGAGTCAGACAAATCACTCAAATTAAGTCAAGAGAGTGAACGCACATCAAGAAAGGAATGTTATTTCACTATTTAAGATAGCTCGTCTGCAGGCTGGGCTTACGTTTTGGTAGCCCGTCTGGAAAACACATAGCCCCGGGATGCTGAGTTTTACAAGCCCTGGTCCATACAAGTCCGAGTCTGATCCCGAATCGCAATGAACCAGCAACACCACAAATAAAGAATCATCCAGCCTGTGACAGCGAGCTAAGGTATGTTCAGTTAGACATGATCACATAATCAGAACGATCTGTGACAATGCAATACTATCACATATAAAAAGCATTTTTACTCACATTAGTGTGTTGTTGCTTCATTCATTCATGTAATCTCATCCTGTCTGCAAATCCAGTCTCTTGTTTACAAACGAATCCGTGGTTAAATGAAGAAACAGACGTGCAATGTCTTGCCCACTTGAGCTGGATATTCATTAAAAGCTCTATGTAGGCCTATGTCATGTCAGACACGAGTCGTGGGTGGGGCTCAAACTGGGGCCGGACTGGGACAAAATTTTAGGCCGGGAAATCTCACACTCATCCAGGCCATCCCATACACCCACAACAAATTTTGGAACCATAGAGAATCATATTTTTTGTATGGTCATCATCACACAAAAAAAAGGTTTAAATCCATAGGCTGTGGCCATGCAAAATAATTAAAGGTTCTGTCATGAACTGCACTTTCACTTCCCTTTTCCTTTTCATTATCTTAATTTTCCCTGACATCTCTCTGTCTCGACTCTCTCCCTTGTGTTTGTTTACTTTTTTGCTTCTTTGTGCTTCTTTTTGTACCTGTCACTTCTTCTTCAGCAGGTCTAACGTTAGGAACAGAACTGTCTCGATGTTGCAAAACGAATTTTATCTACAGAATCTACATTTATTTAGGTAAATTCAAAGTATCACATTAGGACAATGTGTTGTTGTTTTATCTTAAAATGTCTTAAATATCTGATATTAAACAAAACTATTTCATGCAAATATATTATTAAAAAATTCTAAATTGCTTAAATGTCAAAATTTGTACAATAATGAATACATCATGACAATATATTTATATAAATACGTATAAAGGTATAAATCGATGTGAATATCTGTCTGCTAAATTACTAACTTTACTATAGATAATAATGGATGTCATTTAGCATACAGTTTTTTGAATGACGGTAGTAATTGGGTGCTACTGCAAACATTTGCTAGCAGTTTAATACTTAGCTACGTTAAAGAAGACAAACCCAGTAGCCTTTTACAGGTGAAACTGGCCTGCATTTGAAGCCCTGAAAAGGTCAGTAATTTTACTTCTTTGAGAGCTTTCCCTCAATGCCACCGCTTCCTCGAGTCCGTCGCACTGATCAGTACCGCCGAACAGCTGAAACGTAGCTTTGTCAGACAAGATTAACCGTTTCGAGGAATTTAAATTGTCACAGTCTAACCTATTTCGTTACTTTCAAGTACGGCATTTTATTCAATCTCAGAGCTCAACTTTTCCTGACTTGCCACCTACTTCACTACCGGAGACAATCTTACAGTCTCCTATTGTTCTTAAAGGTCAAATCGCATTAATATATAAGATAGTGATGTCCCCAAATAATGACTTAATTGACAGAATTAGAGGTGAGTGGGTAAAGGACATTGGAGGTGAAATATCAGACGAAATTTGGGATGAAGCTCTGATTAGAGTAAATAAATCAACCTCTTGTGCACGCCTCAGTCTTATACAACTTAAAGTCCTCCATCGTGCCAACTACACAAAACATAGACTTTCAAAAATGTACCCTAATGTTGATGATTTATGTGATAGATGCAAAGGTAACAAAGTAGACTTTTTTCATATGTTTTGGGCTTGTCAAAAGTTGAGTGACTATTGGATGTTTATATTCAAGACACTAAATGAGGCCTTTAACTTGGATATAAAACCCAGTCTTGAATCTGCTATTTTCGGAGTACCAGAACATGGAGTAGCATTGACAAATAAAGTTAAAAATGTTATTGCTTTTGCCACGCTATTAGCTAGGAGAAGAATATTATTGGAGTGGAAGTCAGCAAACCCACCTAAAGCCTCAATGTGGATATGTGATCTGATATCATATTTAAAACTAGAGAAAATTAAATACCTAATGAAAGGATCGGTCCAAAACTTTTATAACACTTGGCAACCCATGATTACATATTTTGAGAAGATGAAAAAATCTCCCACTTAATTGATTATTGTAACTAATCTTGTGAAAAGTGATTGGTTCAAACTCATTTTCGTTTTGTTTTATAATTATGTAAAGACCACAAATATGTCAGATATTATTTATTTAATTTAATTTAATTTAATTTAATTTAATTTAATTTAAGTTAAGTTAAGTTAAGTTAAGTTAAGTTAAGTTAAGTTAATTTAATTAATTATTATTTATTTTATTTATTTATTTATTTATTTTTATTTTATTATTATTATTATTTCTTCTTCAATGACACTTGACAATTATAAATAAGTACATTATTTATCTTTTTTTATTATTTACTTATTTATAGTTGTTATTATTTTACTGCTATTGTTGTTTGTATATTTTATGTATGTTAAGTATCTTGGCGGGAAGGGCAATGCGGGGGTAAAGGAAAGAAAAATGTAAAACTGTAATTGTACGAAACCTTCTGTTAATGCTTTGAAAAAATTTATAAATAAATATATATATATTTTAAAAAAAGATTAACCGTTTCATTATTTTTTATTTATTTTCAAATGCCGAATTCGATAATTATCACTTTAGTGCATTGGGCTAATTATATATAATTAAAAATGCAATAATATTATAATTAAAAAATAAAATAAAAATTATTAAAAAGAGAAAGAAAGAAAGAAAGAAAGAAAGAAAGAAAGAAAGAAAGAAAGAAAGAAAGAAAGAAAGAAAGAAAGAAGAAAGAAAGAAAGAAAGAAAGAAAGAAAGAAAGAAAGAAAGAAAGAAAGAAAGAAAGAAAGAAAGAAAGAAAGAAAGAAAGAAAGAGGCAGCAGGCCAAATGAGTTGCCAGGCCACCGGGAATTCGCTCAGTGCTCCCGATGGCCGGTCCGGGCCTGGTGGGGCTATAGAATCAGGCGTTGGTCTTCTTCTGTTGAGGCGGTGTTTCCCACACGATGACATCAAGGTGTGGCATATTCTGAGATCGATCGTTTGCTGGGCCTGGTGTCTATAAAAGCTTTTTTTTTGACTAACAAGGAAGTTTTCAGCTCTGAAACTTACAGGATATTCTTATATTACCAAGACCTTTTATATATCAAAAGCTCAAGGGAAAGTTGATTTCTCAATTCATCACCCCTTTAATGAATTAAAAGTTAGATGCGTCACTCAGAGCAACTGAAGAAAACATTTACAGGTAACAAATTGATCGTAGTGCTTCAACTGGCGATGAGACCGAGGAAACCAATGACATTTCAAATGTTGGTTCCAGGTTTGAATGTATTTTTTAATGAACTATTTCTTTAGAATGTTTGCATTCGATTGATTAAATTGGTTCATGAAGAAGATACGTCATATTCTCTGGGTACTCTGATGGCGCTGCCCTGCTGGCGACACGGAGGAGGGCTCCTGCTGCAAATTGTTTGTTTACTCGTACTACTCGTTATGTCTCCGTTTATGTTCCCGTTTTACGTCGGTGTCCAGTGGGCACACTGTGCAAGACATACGGTGACAGTGACTCGTGCTCTAAACTGTTTACTTTATATATGCGACATGAGACAGAGGGAAATGGAGCGGATTAGCATTGGCGTGGCTAATCCTGTCTGGCCAGTTCATCCAGTGTTTTGCGGATGGGATTATCAACCAGCTAACGTACAGCGGAACCGAGCTGCTTGCACTGCAAGACGGCGGAGTTCTACCATCGTCAGGACTACTCAACGATGTGCCCAGGGAGCTATATCGGCATCACGGCGCAGGTCATCGCCGCGATGGGAAGGCGAGGAAGAGGAGCAAGAGAGGCGGCTTGAGACAGCGCACTCTGAGGGCTAGTAAGTTACCGCTGCCTCAGATGCTGCTTTGTAACTCCCGCTCCCTGAGAAATAAGCTGGATGAACTGCGTTTACTGGCCAGGGGTTGCTATGAATACCGTGAGTCAGGCCTAATGATTTTTCACTGAGACTTGGTTTGGTAAAGATGTACCAGACAATTTCGTACAGGTAGACGGGTTTTCTCATGTACGCCTGGACAGAGACGCAAATTCGGGCAAAGTAGGGGGAGGAGGAGTATGTATTTATATCAAAGACAGTTGGTGCTCAAACTTTGCAATAAGAGACACTATATGCAACCCGGACTTGGAGCTACTGTGTGTTACTTTACGTCCACACTACCTGCCAAGAGAATTTAGCAACATTTTTGTGTGCGCTGTCTATGTCCCACCAAGTGGGAATTCCAACAGAGCAGCAAATCAAATTGCTGACTGTGTCCATCGTCACCTACAAAACAAACCTGACGCCCCAATACTGATACTAGGGGATTTTAACCACAGCAGCCTGAACAAGTGTCTACCTGGTTTCTATCAATATGTGAAATGCAACACCAGGAAAAATAACATTCTTGACAAGTGCTATGGTAATGTCAGGGATGCTTATACAGCCAGAGCCAAACCTCCCCTTGCCAACTCTGACCACAATGCAATTCATCTGCTACCTACATATCGGTCAGTCTTTAAGTCCAGCAAACCAGAAATCCGAACTGTAAATGTGTGGTCGGACGATAAGATTGAGGAACTGAAAGGATGTTTTCTCTTGACAGACTGGGACGTCTTTTTCAAGGAGGCGGACATTGACAGGGCAACAGAATCCACAACTGCCTACATCTCCTTTTGTGTTGACTCCATCATTCCACAGAAAACTGTTAAGATATATCCGAACAATAAACCTTACATAACAAAAGATATTAAGGAGTGTATTAAATGGAAAAAGTCTGCCTTTAAACTTAGTGATACAGATGGAGTCAAAACAGCTCAAAAAGAGCTAAATAAACATATGAGAGCAGCTAGGCTGCAGCACAAGGAGCGGGCAGAACAGAACTTGTCCATGTTCAACTCCAAGAAACTGTGGGACTCAATTAGAGGAATGACAAACATGGAGGCTAAAAGGAAGCCCCTGTTTGCTCAGGATGAGAGTTTAAAAGCAAATGCACTGAACCAATTTTATATGCATTTTGAATCTGACAACAATAGGGACTGCTGTGATGTTTTAGATAATGTAAACTGTACTGTGAAGGACAGGATTTTTATAGATCCACATGCGGTAACCAAGGTTTTTAAATCAATGCACCTGAAAAAAGCGACGGGGCCAGATAATATGTCCACTTTTCTTTTAAAGACATTTGCAGAGGAATTGTCTCCGGTATGGCACCAGCTGTTCCAACTTTCTATTGATAAACATGTTGTACCTGAGATCTGGAAAAAGTCCACTATAATTCCAGTTCCAAAAAAGGCATGTCCTCAGGAGGACAACGATTATAGACCTGTTGCATTGACTTCCAATGTCTTCAAGGGCCTGGAACGACTTATGTTAAATGTACTTCGCTCAGAGGTGGAGCCAGCATTAAACAAATATCAGTTTGCATATACAAAGAAACGAAGTACAAGTGATGCCATATCAACTATAATGCACCTTACATTGAAGCACCTTGAATTCCCAGGTGCATATGCTAGGACTGCTCCTTATTGATTTTAGCTCTGCTTTTAACACAATTCAGCCACATATTCTCCTAAGAAAATTAGCCCTTCTGAATGTAAATCCATTTTTAATCAGGTGGTACCACTCATTCCTTACTAAGAGGCCACAGCAGGTGAAGTTTAATTCCTCCTTATCAAATATAGAAATATGTAGTACTGGTGCCCCTCAGGGATGTGTCAGTTCACCATTTTTGTTTATTCTGTATACAAATGACTGTGTTAGTTC
>JARQWZ010006681.1:32500-48907 GCA_033150135.1 Gobio occitaniae | reverse complement strand
TGGAAATCTACAAAGCAAGCAAAAATTTTGGTTTTGTTTTGGTTAATTTGTTGGTCGATCAGGGTATGCAGGGTGAAGATGTGGTCTGATGTTCTGTAATTTGGTAAGAATCCAATCTGACTTTTGTTCAGGACATTGTGCTCTGTGAGGAAGTGAACGAGTCTTGTGTTGATGATGCTGCAGAACATCTTCCCCAGGTTACTGCTCACACAGATGCCTCTGTAATTGTTCGGGTCTGATTTGTCTCCACTCTTGAATATGGGCGTTATGAGTCCTCTATTCCAGGGGTCAGGGAAATAACCAACACTCAGAACTCTCTCGCGCTCTCTCGCGCTCTGTCGCACTTTCGCGCGCGCGCTCTCTCTCGCGCTCTCTCTCTCTCTCTCGCGCTCTCTCTCTCGCTCTCTCTCTCGCTCTCTCTCTCTCTCTCGCGCTCTCTCTCTCTCTCGCGCGCTCTAGCGCTCTCTCTCTCTCTCGCGCGCGCGCGCTCTGTCGCACTTTCGCGCGCACTCTCTCTCTAACGCGCTCGCTCTCTCTCTCTCTCTCTCTCTCTCTCTCTCTCTCTCTCTCTCGCGCGCCGCGCGCTCTGTCGCACTTTCGCGCGCAACTCTCTCTCTAACGCGCTCGCTCTCTCTCTCTCTCTCTCTCTCTCTCGCGCGCTCTGTCGCACTCTCTCTCTCTCTCGCGCGCGCTCTGTCGCACTCTCTCTCTCTCGCCGCGCGCGCTCTGTCGCACTCTCCGCGCGCTCTCTCTCTCTCTCTCTCTCTATCTCTCGCGCTCTCTCTCTCGCGCTCTCTCTCTCTCGCGCGCTCTCTCTCTCTCTCGCTATCTCTCTCGCGCGCTCTGTCGCACTCTCGCGCTCTCTCTCTCTCTCTCTCTCGCGCGCGCGCGCGCTCTGTCGCACTCTCCTCGTGCGCGCTCTGTCGCACTCTCGCGCGCTCTCTCTCTCTCTCTCTCGCGCGCTCTGTCGCACTCTCGCGCGCGCTCTCTCTCTCTCTAACGCGCTCTCTCTCTCTCTCTCGCGCTCTGTCGCACTCTCTCTCTCGCGCGCTCTGTCGCACTCTCGCGCGCTCTCTATCTCTCTCTCTCGCGCGCTCTGTCGCACTCTCGCGCGCGCTCTCTCTCTCTAATGCGCTCTCTCTCTCTCTCTCTCTCTCGCGCGCTCTGTCGCACTCTCTCTCTCTCTCGCGCTCTGTCGCACTCTCGCGCGCGCTCTCTCTCTCTCTCTCTCTCATGCGCGGTAATGTGGGTTTGGAATGGAAGGATTCGTAACATTTTTATAATTGTAACGAGTAACGATGCAGCACATAAAACAAATATCTGAGTAAAAGTATTAAACTCATCGAAAATATGTACTGAAGTAAAAGTGGAAGTAGGAGAAAAAAATTATACTCTAGTAAAGTACAGATACTGCCTTTTAGTACTTAAGTACAGTAGTGAAGTAGTTCTACTTCATTACTATACATCTCTGCAGAGCACACACATCCTCCTGCGGCTCCTATACGAGAGCAGGGGAGTGTGTGTTTATGCACTGAATCTGAACTCGTTACCTGGGCGACAGGTTGTCGTTCTTCATGATGTTGAGGTGGAAGAGAGATGGAGCGAGGCACACCGCCAGGTTCATGGGGGTCATCTGGTTCTCCTCAACAGAGGAAGTGACATCATTGAGGAAGCACAGCAGTGTCTGCAGCACCTCGCGGTTCTCGTCGGCCATTAGCATGATC
Organism: Gobio occitaniae; assembly: GCA_033150135.1. Taxonomy (NCBI): domain Eukaryota; kingdom Metazoa; phylum Chordata; class Actinopteri; order Cypriniformes; family Gobionidae; genus Gobio; species Gobio occitaniae. The sequence continues at coordinate 47,183 of JARQWZ010006681.1, read as the reverse complement.
GCCGCCTGCACAGCCGCTAAACGCTGCTCTTTAGGGACGTCTGTGGAGCGAAAGCACAACAGAGAGAGTGAGAGAAGGTCAAGGTCACGCTTAACCTCGGGTCCTCTGCCTTTAGGGGTCACACTCGTCTCCTTCATGGTCAAAAGTGACCGAAGCCTTAAAATTAGGGCTGTCAAAAGATTAATCGCGATTAATCGCATCCAAAATAAAAGTTTGTGTTTACATAATATATGTGTGTGTACTCTGTTAATTATTATGTATATATAAATACACACACATTCATGAATATATTTGCATGTATATACTGTATATACATTTATATAATCTATAATATATATAAATATAAATGGTTTATATATAAAAATAATATTTTTTTCTGAAATATATACATGCTTGTGTATTTATATATAAATAATAATTAACAGAGTACACACATATATATTATGTAAACACAAACTTTTATTTTGGATGCGATTAATCGCGATTAATCTTTTGACAGCCCTACTTAAAATGTCACTTTTTTTTTCTTCAGGAAAACCAATGTAATATATTTTTGTTCAGTAATATTTTTTGATTATTATTTAGAATTTTGAAGAGATTCTATGGTACTATGCAATAATTATACAATTTTAATGAGCATTTTTTTTCCATTAGAATTAATATTTAATTGTTTTAATTTAAAAAAAATTCCCAAAAATGCAACATTTCACATTACAATAGAGTGCAGGCCTTTAAAATCCATTTTTTGAAGTGAGAATAGTGCCTTCTGGAGCCGTTAAAAAAATAAAAACATGTAATGTCGTGTAACCATCTGTAGGCTATAGCTTTTTCTTTTTTTCAATAAATGCAGTCTTGCCTGTTAATTTCTGTTTCTCTCTCTCTCTCTCTCTCTCTGTGTGTGTGTGTGCATTTGAGCGAGAGATTCACTTTTGTATTTTTTTTTTCATTTATTGATTTTATTTAGCATATTCTCAAAATTTGCTCTTGCAGTCTTACCTGTTAATTTCTATGTGTGTGTGTGTGTGTGTTTGTGTGCATGGGTGTGTGTGTGTGGGAGTGTGGGTGTGTGTGTGTGTTTGTGTGCGTGTGTTTGTGTGTGTGTGTTTGTGTGCATGTGTGTTTGTGTGCGTGGGTGTGTGTGTGTGTGTGAGTGTGTGTGTGTGTGTGTGTGTGTTTGTGTGCGTGTGCTTGTGTTTATGGGTGTGTGTGTGTGTGTGTGTGCGTGTGTGTGTTTGTGTGTGTGTGTGTGTGTGTGTTTGTGTGCATGGGTGTGTGTGTGTGTTTGTGTGCATGGGTGTGTGTGTGTGTTTGTGTGCGTGGGTGTGTGTGTGTGTGGGAGTCTAATTTGCACCTTGACATTTTAGAGTGTCACCGCTTCATTGCTGTGCACTTTTTTCTGCACAGTGCTGATTTGTAGTTTTTACCACCAAAAGTTTCTCTGAGTTTTCGTATTTCCATTCATTTCCTACGTCGGCCATTTTTGACCGCGAAGGAGACAAGTGTGACTATTTTTTCACGACCCTTTAACATATCCGAATCATCTCCTTGATTTTGTTATGTGTTCAAATCGCTAATGCAACAAAAGTCACCAAGTGTCATCCCATTCCGATAAGGCAAAAAAAATTTACATTTCAAAACGTTAAAGTTTTCAGTCATTTTTTACCGAAGAGCCTATAATAGATGGTGAAAGAGCGCCTCTACAGAAGAAGAGCAACGCCCACTTCATCATCACAGCTTTGGCCCCGCCCACTGGAGTGTTAGTGAGATGACGAGGAGACGAACTGACTAAAAATAACATGACCTTCCAAAGGATCCTAATGCTAGGAATGAGCTGATTTATTCTCAACAATGTGAACGTCTCAGTTGAGCATTATTTATTTGTGTTCGCTACATTCACTGTGGATTCTTTGGGAAATCAGTCGCAGTTTCGCCGCAGACTTTACGATATGGACTCGACAGAAACGCCACAGCAGTGGGCGTTTACACTGAAGTCTCACAGCGGCCAATCACAGCAAGTGGGCGTTTACACTGAAGTCTCACAGCGGCCAATCACAGCAAGTGGCGTTTACACTGAAGTCTCACAGCGGCCAATCACTGCAAGTGGGGCGTTTACACTGAAGTCTCACAGTGGCCAATCACAGCAAGTGGGCGTTTACACTGAAGTCTCACAGCTGCCAATCACAGCAAGTGGGCGTTTACACTGAAGTCTCACAGTGGCCAATCACAGCAAGTGGGCGTTTACACTGAAGTCTCAGAGCGGCCAATCACAGCAAGTGGGCGTATACACTGAAGTCTCACAGCGGCCAATCACAGCAAGTGGGCGTTTACATTGAAGTCTCACAGCGGCCAATCACAGCAAGTGGGCGTTTACACCGAGTCTCACAGCGGCCAATCACAGCAAGCGGGCGTTTACACCGAGTCTCACAGCGGCCAATCGCAGCAAGTGGGCGTTTACACCGAGTCTCACAGCGGCCAATCGCAGCAAGTGGGCGTTTACACCGAGTCTCACAGTGGCCAATCGCAGCAAGTGGGCGTTTACACCGAGTCTCACAGCGGCCAATCACAGCAAGTGGGCGTTTACACTGAAGTCTCACAGTGGCCAATCACAGCAAGCGGGCGTTTACACCGAGTCTCACAGCGGCCAATCGCAGCAAGTGGGCGTTTACACCGAGTCTCACAGCGGCCAATCGCAGCAAGTGGGCGTTTACACCGAGTCTCACAGCGGCCAATCGCAGCAAGTGGGCGTTTACACCGAGTCTCACAGCGGCCAATCGCAGCAAGTGGGCGTTTACACCGAGTCTCACAGCGGCCAATCGCAGCAAGTGGGCGTTTACACCGAGTCTCACAGCGGCCAATCGCAGCAAGTGGGCGTTTACACCGAGTCTCACAGCGGCCAATCGCAGCAAGTGGGCGTTTACACCGAGTCTCACAGTGGCCAATCACAGCAAGCGGGCGTTTACACCGAGTCTCACAGCGGCCAATCGCAGCAAGTGGGCGTTTACACCGAGTCTCACAGCGGCCAATCGCAGCAAGTGCGCGTTTACACCGAGTCTCACAGCGGCCAATCACAGCAAGTGGGCGTTTACACCGAGTCTCACAGCGGCCAATCGCAGCAAGTGGGCGTTTACACCGAGTCTCACAGCGGCCAATCGCAGCAAGTGGGCGTTTACACCGAGTCTCACAGCGGCCAATCGCAGCAAGTGGGCGTTTACACCGAGTCTCACAGTGGCCAATCACAGCAAGTGGGCGTTTAAACTGAAGTCTCACAGCGGCCAATCGCAGCAAGTGGGCATTTACACTGAAGTCTCACAGCGGCCAATCACAGCAGTGGGCGTTTACACTGAAGTCTCACAGCGGCCAATCACAGCAAGTGGGCATTTACACTGAAGTCTCACAGCGGCCAATCGCAGCAAGTGGGCATTTACACTGAAGTCTCACAGCGGCCAATCACAGCAAGTGGGCATTTACACTGAAGTCTCACAGCGGCCAATCGCAGCAAGTGGGCATTTACACTGAAGTCTCACAGCGGCCAATCGCAGCAAGTGGGCATTTACACTGAAGTCTCACAGCAGCCAATCGCAGCAAGTGGGCATTTACGCTGAAGTCTCACAGCGGCCAATCACAGCAGTGGGCGTTTACACTGAAGTCTCACAGCAGCCAATCGCAGCAAGTGGGCGTTTACACTGAAGTCTCACAGCGGCCAATCACAGCAGTGGGCGTTTACACTGAAGTCTCACAGCGGCCAATCACAGCAGTGGGCGTTTACACTGAAGTCTCACAGCGGCCAATCGCAGCAAGTGGGCATTTACACTGAAGTCTCACAGCGGCCAATCGCAGCAAGTGGGCGTTTACACTGAAGTCTCACAGCGGCCAATCGCAGCAGTGGGCGTTTACACTGAAGTCTCACAGCAGACACGCCCCTTCAAACAGAGCGTTCAAATCAGGGAAGCAAAATGCCTTTTATTTCTAAATTATGACCATTTTTGATGTAAAAATCATACTAACATTACGATTAATGGCCAGTGTATTAGTCTGAGCAGCTGGTCTGATCTGTGCACATGAGGAGCTTACACTGGTAAATGTGGAGGAAGGTCTCGCCCATCTTGCTTGTGAGCAGTGGCTCGGGCAGGTCTCTGAAGAACTGCTTCACCATATCCGCCACATCATACGCCGACTGATCCTCGTAGTTCACATCTTCTGGAGAGGTTTCACACATTTGCCTGAGAGCCTGAATCCGAGACTTCACTCCGGATTTACGGAAGAGTCCCACCTGAAGCACAACGAGAGAAGCAAAGACGTGAAATAAAACCTCATTATGTTTTAAAGAAGAGTGGCTTGATTAAGAGCTGGAAATAACAGATGATGGACTCAGCACGCTAACAAAACACACACTTACAGTTACACACACACCACAAGTGTAGCGCAAACTCTAAACACCTCAGTAACACACATCAGTTTTAATAGATGTGTGTGTGGTTTGGGTTTCAGGGATGTTTAGTTAAGAGTTCACATCCCCTTGAACATATTTAGCTATTAGATCTATTTAATTACTTCAGTATGTTTTTTGGAACAAATTCTAGTATTTAAACTGTATAATATACTATAAATACTTCCATTAGTTTTTATATATTATATCATAGGCTATTATAATGGTATTATAGTGTAAGCCTAATAAAGAATTTATCTCACACAGGGATTGTTTAGGGATCCTTGCCATTAAAACGTTTGAAAACCCCTGATATAGAAAATCTTGGAAATTCATAAGCAATAAACAAACATTTAATATAGATGGTTTAATGCTGCCTGTCGCCAATAAATACATTAAGAACCATCTCAGTGTAACCACTTAATTATTTTCATATTATAATATTATATAATTAATATAATATAATATAATATAATATAATATAATATAATATATTATAATATAATATAATTAATAATATAATATAATATAATTAATAATATAATATATTATATTATAATATAATATAATATAATATAATATAATATAATTAATAATATAATATAATATAATATAATATAATATAATATAATATATAATATAATATAATATAATATAATATAATATAATATAATATAATATAATATAATATAATATAATATAATATAATATAATATATTATAAAGAATTGAACTGTCCTGGGGGAGATTTTAATAGTATTTCTTGTTAAAGAAGACTGCAGTTAACAGCACTGTAAAATGTGCTTAATTTAGTGACTTCTGAATTAAATGTTTTTTATTTAATTTTTTTATTTAATATATCACTAAGTTACATCAATGGTTAAATAAAATAGAAATGGAAATTTGAGAAATTTGAGTAATTAGAACTAAAACTGTTGTAAAGTATGTATGAATGCATATTTGTCATTTAACTGAACTTTGGACTGATGGTGGTGCTTAAGATATTGTTGGTGTTTCTGTAAAAAAATGTATACTAGTAATTATATTATATTATTAAAAGATAATAATAATAATACTAATTCTACTACTAATAACACGCACTAAGGATTGATGAGCTGAGGTTCATGAATATTAATCACGTTGACAGCGTTCGCTCAAACTGATTTGCTGAAATCAAAACAGGGACAGGAAAAGATGAGCGCCAGCCAATGAGATTGCCGTATGCGCATTAGCTCCGCCCACTACCGGAAAAAAACAGCATATCTTCTGCTTGTTCTTAAAAGCTGAATAATTCCAAACGAACTCCGTTATTTTGACAGGAAAATACAACAAAGAATATTGTTAACATGTAGTGCGTCGATTTTGCGTGGTATGTAAGATCTCTCTCTCTCTGTGTGTGTGTGTGTGTGTGTGTGTGTGTGTGTGAGAAACGCGCTCTTCACACTAGAGTTTACGGTACGTCAGATGAGCTGATTTGAAATCGTATAGATGGCTTGACGAGAGCGAAACTCATTCAGAGTGTTCAGCGAGTAAAAATATATTTATGCTAAACTTATTATTAGCATCACACACACACAGTAAAATCTGAGAATTTATTAGCCAATGGCTAATGATAAATATTATTTAATCGCCCAGAGTGACGATTTACTCGCATTGTAGAGGGTTGAGCCCTCATCTACTCAACTTGAGGCATAATTCATGAATGTTGCATAAACATTTGTTCTAATTATGAGCAGAGGTGGACAGTAACGAAGTACATTTACTTGAGTTCTGTACTTAAGTACACTTTTTGAGTATCTGTACTTTACTTAAGTATTATTTTTTAGGGAAACTTTGACTTTAACTTCACTACATTTGAAAGACAAATATCGTACTTTTTACTCCAGTACATTTCTATCAAGATCCTCGAAGTCAAAAGTTGTTTCTGCAGCAGCTTTAAAAGTCAGTGGATGATTTTTTTCTTCTTTAAAAGTTTTTTTTTTGTGTGCAAAATGTAAATATCTGGGAGAAAGAGAAGCGCAGACATATGGATGAATCTGAGAAAGCCTGATGAAAGAGCTCAGTTCAGTCTGTTTTTGTGTCTCTGAGATGCCAGAGCTCGAGCACTGAATAGATCTTTCTTTTGTGTGTTTTTCCGCACTTAAACAGATCAAAACACACAAAATGTAAATTTTCATTTTGGAAAGTATTCATGTAAACAAAGTTGCTTATGTCTTCAGTGAACGTAAACAGTTGGGGGAATATCGGATGTGTATCAGTGTGTAGGATTTGTGCATTCTGCCTTAAAGTGACAGCAGCTTTGTAAAGAGCTTTGTAACTTTTAAGTATTTAAATTAGTTCAAGGTGGTCGTATGCTAGCATGTGGGATGGAGCATCACTGAAGGGCTTAAACCAGCGTGCATTTATACAACAATGCAACAATAATAAAATAATGCATTGACAAAAAAAAAGGAAATTTACTTTTGATACTTAAGCACTTTTAAAAGCGAGTACTTCTGTACTTTTACTTAAGTAAAAATTGTTTTTAACAACTTTCACTTGTAACGGAGTAATATTTGACCAGTAGTACTTTTACTTTCACTCGAGTAATGGAGTTGTGTACTTTGTCCACCTCTGATTATGAGCAATAGTAATAATGATCAATTTTGCAAATGAGAATGAAAGTGTGTACCTGGTCCAAACACTGGCTCCTTAAGAAGCGCAGAGCGAGCTGTAAGCTCAAGGGCAAAGGGTGTCCGAACCGCTGGACGTGGACTATCAGAGGAACGCCGAAAACCACCTTATCCTTATAGTCTGGTCCCTTCATTCTCTTCATAAACTTTGGCACTGACCTAAGAACATATACATACACAGAAGAGAGAGAGAAGATCAGTTGATGTCCGTGTGTGTGTGTGTGTATACACCGATCAGGCATAACATTATGACCTAATATTGTGCCCGTTGAGGCATGGACTCCACTAGAAGGTGTGCTGTGGAATCTGGCACCAAGATGTTAGCAGCAGATCCTTTAAGTCCTGTAAGTTGCCTCCATGGATCGGACTTGTTTGTTCAGCTCATCCCACAGATGCTCGATTGGATTGAGATCTGGGGAATTTGGACTCAAACTCGTTGTTGTGCTCCTCAAACTGAGATGCTCTGTGTATTCTGACCCTTTCTATCAGAACCAGCATTAACTTCTTGAGCAGTTTGAGCTCCAGTAGCTCGTCTGTTTGATCGGCCCACGCGGGCCAGCCTATTACATTTACAAAAGCTTTTCAATCAAGAGCAGTGAGTGATGTCCTTCTCTTTTGTTGTTTGACATTAAGCAGACAGCAGTAAACGCTACTGCCCCTTTAAGAACTAATGCTCGGATATGCGTCGTCTTTCTCGACTATTTTATAATAATTTGTTTGTTACATTTATATAGCGCTTTTCTAGGCACTCAAAGCACTTTACATATAGAAGGGGGAATCTCCTCAACCACCACCAATGTCATTTTGCGCCAGAACGCAATTCAGCTGATTGGTGGAGAGGAGACAGAGTGATGAAGCCAATCTGTATATGGGGATGATTAGGAGGCCATGATGGACAGGGGCCAATGGGCACATTTGGCCAGGATGCCGGGGTTACACCCCTACTCTTTATCAAAGGACATCCTGGGATTTTTAATGACCACAGAGAGTCAGGACCTCGGTTTAACGTCTCATCCGAAGGACGGTGTTTGTTACTGTATAGTGTCCCCATCACTATAGTGAAGTGTTAGGACCCACACAGACCACAGGGTGAGCGCCCCCTGCTGGCCTCACTAACACCTCTACCAGCAGAAGCCTGGTTTTCCCAGTTGGTCTCCCATCCAGGTACTAACCAGCAGAGGCGAACCATCATTGAGTGGGGGCCCCAGGCAAAATTAATCAATGAGGCCCTATTAAATGTTTTTGTTTTATGTTAATATATCTTCATTATCTAACTTTACAACATACAAAAAGTAGTCAAAATACATCTAACAAAAAAAAAAAATATATATATATATATTTTTTTAAGTGTTTTAATTTTTAAAACATTTACAATTACAATAAACAATACGCGCACTGTCTGTCTCTCTCGCGCACTGTCGGTCTCTCTCGCCGGTCTCTCTCGCGCACTGTCGGTCTCTCTCGCGCACTGTCGGTCTCTCTCGCGCACTGTCGGTCTCTCTCGCGCACTGTCGGTCTCTCTCTCGCACTGCCGGTCTCTCTCGCGCACTGTCGGTCTCTCTCTCGCACTGCCGGTCTCTCTCGCGCACTGTCGGTCTCTCTCGCGCACTGTCGGTCTCTCTCGCGCACTGTCGGTCTCTCTCTCGCACTGTCTGTCTCTCTTTCGCACACTGTCGGTCTCTCTCTCGCACTGTCGGTCTCTCTCGCGCACTGTCGGTCTCTCTCGCGCACTGTCGGTCTCTCTCTCGCACTGTCGGTCTCTCTTTCGCACACTGTCGGTCTCTCTCTCGCACTGTCGGTCTCTCTCGCGCACTGTCGGTCTCTCTCGCGCACTGTCGGTCTCTCTCGCGCACTGTCGGTCTCTCTCGCGCACTGTCGGTCTCTCTCGCGCACTGTCGGTCTCTCTCGCGCACTGCCGGTCTCTCTCTCGCACTGCCGGTCTCTCTCTCGCACTGTCGGTCTCTCTCGCGCACTGTCGGTCTCTCTCGCGCACTGTCGGTCTCTCTCTCGCACTGTCGGTCTCTCTCTCGCACTGTCGGTCTCTCTCGCGCACTGTCGGTCTCTCTCGCGCACTGTCGGTCTCTCTCGCGCACTGTCGGTCTCTCTCTCGCACTGTCTGTCTCTCTTTCGCACACTGTCGGTCTCTCTCTCGCACTGTCGGTCTCTCTCGCGCACTGTCGGTCTCTCTCGCGCACTGTCGGTCTCTCTCGCGCACTGTCGGTCTCTCTCGCGCACTGTCGGTCTCTCTCGCGCACTGCCGGTCTCTCTCGCGCACTGTCGGTCTCTCTCGCGCACTGTCTGTCTCTCTCGCGCACTGTCGGTCTCTCTCGCGCACTGTCGGTCTCTCTCGCGCACTGTCGGTCTCTCTCTCGCACTGTCGGTCTCTCTCGCGCACTGCCGGTCTCTCTCGCGCACTGTCGGTCTCTCTCTCGCACTGCCGGTCTCTCTCGCACTGTCGGTCTCTCTAGCGCACTGTCGGTCTCTCTCGCGCACTGTCGGTCTCTCTCGCGCGCTGTCGGTCTCTCTCGCGCGCTGTCGGTCTCGCTCTCGCGCTGTCGGTCTCTCTCGCGCGCTGTCGGTCTCTCTCGCGCGCTGTCGGTCTCTCTCTCGCGCTGTCGGTCTCTCTTTCGCTCTGTCGGTCTCTCTCGCGCACTGTCGGTCTCTCTCTCGCACTGTCGGTCTCTCTCTCGCACTGTCGGTCTCTCTCGCGCACTGTCGGTCTCTCTCGCGCACTGTCGGTCTCTCTCGCGCACTGTCGGTCTCTCTCGCGCGCTGTCGGTCTCTCTCGCGCACTGTTGGTCTCTCTCTCGTACTGTCGGTCTCTCTCGCGCACTGTCGGTCTCTCTCGCGCACTGTCGGTCTCTCTCTCGCACTGTCGGTCTCTCTCGCGCACTGTCGGTCTCTCTCGCGCACTGTCGGTCTCTCTCTCGCACTGTCGGTCTCTCTCTCGCACTGTCGGTCTCTCTAGCGCACTGTCGGTCTCTCTCGCGCACTGTCGGTCTCTCTCGCGCACTGTCGGTCTCTCTCGCGCACTGTCGGTCTCTCTCGCGCACTGTCGGTCTCTCTCGCGCACTGTCGGTCTCTCTCTCGCACTGTCGGTCTCTCTCGCGCACTGTCGGTCTCTCTCGCGCACTGTCGGTCTCTCTCTCGCACTGTCGGTCTCTCTCGCGCACTGTCGGTCTCTCTCGCGCACTGTCGGTCTCTCTCGCGCACTGTCGGTCTCTCTCGCGCACTGTCGGTCTCTCGCGGCGTTCGCTTCACTTTTGTCATATATACGGCGCCTCATAGTTATCCGTCTGGTTCGCTCAAATCCCGCATTTTCTACAGTTTGAAGAAGGCGGCCGATGCGAGGTAACGAAAGCATTACCAACGTAACGAGAGAGGGGGCCCCACTAAGGGGGATGCAGAGATGTCGCTGCATGTTTATATGACTATTTCTGATTGTTTAAATGATCAGCCCTCGGGGGCCCCCTCAAAATGCGGGGCCCCAGGCAAGTGCCTGCCTTGCCTGCCCTATTGCGACGCCCCTGCTAACCAGGCTCAGCCCTGTTTAGCTTCGGTGGGAAACCAGTCTTGGGCTGCAGGGTAATATGGCTGCTGGTTATTAAGTTTACTTAAAGGGTTAGTTCACCCAAAAATGAAAAATCTGTCATTAATTCCTCACCCTCATGTGGTTGGACACCCGTCAGACCTCCGTTCATCTTCAGACACAAATGAAGATATTTTAGTGTAAAGCTGATGCTGAGAAAGGCTTCAGATAGGCCTCCATTGGCATTCAGTACATTTACACTCACAAGACCCATAAAAGGCACTTAAAATGTCATTACAAAGTCCATCTCACCACAGTGACTCTACAATAATTTTACGATGCGACGACAATAGTTTTTGTGCGCAAAAACAAATCAAAATAGCACCTTTATCCAGCTTGTTCTTGTCTTCCGTGTGTGTCTCCACGACGCATGCGTGAGAATATGACGCAGATCCGGCGTTCGGACACATGACCCAGAAGAGATTTGTTTACAAGCAGAGGAAGACGTGCGTGTCTCAGCTGTTGAATTCTACATTGATCGTGCTTTAGGTCTCGGCGTAGTTCTGTGCAAGTGTGCATTTCATGGATTCTGCCGGATCTGCGTCATATTCTCGCGCATGCATTCTCACCCTTGTCATCTCGGACTTATAACAAAAAACAGAACAATGTCTAAAAGCTGATATGTGACAAAGTGTACAGCAAACAAGCTAAAAAACACAGAAATAAGTTTTTATAAGCTGTCGACCCAAAAAAACGAGAGTTTAAGAAGATAAAAGTGGATAAAGGCAGTAAAACGTGACGCTTCAGCTGAAGAATGGGGACATTTTGGGATCCTGACAATCAGTGTGTCTCAGTGTGTGTGTGTGTGTGTGTGCAGTAAATATTCTGTCACTGTTAAGTCAAATATAAAAATGTCAGGTTTATATATTATATTTCCTGTCTCTGATGATGTTCCCCTGTAGTGTGTGTACTTCTCAGTGTAATATAACGTGTCTCAATGGCCTGTTTCCACTTTTTTGTCCTTAAACGCTCGTTTTTTGGGTCAATAGCTTATATAAACGTCTGGGTTTTTGGTTGTGGGTTTTGTTTAGCTTGTTTGCTGTTCACTTTGTCACATATCAGCTTTTAGACATTGTTCTGTTTTTTGTAATAAGTCCGAAATGACAAGAAGCCGCTTCATGCAATGCAAAGTCAATGGAGAGCGTTGGATTGTTTTCCCCCCGGTGGGCGTGGCCTTCAGATTATGACGCGTGTCGCTCTGTCTCTATAGACCTGCCCTGTGAGACCTGTATGCAATCCGTCATTGTTGAGAGATGTATATGCCACGCCCTCTTCTAAAGAGGGGCAGGGATATGCAGCTCATTTACATTTAAAGCGGTACACACCAAAACAGCGCTTTTTATAGACAGGCCTCAAAATGACACTTTCAACACGTTATAATAAATGATCTGAGGGGTATTTTGTGCTGAAACTTCACAGACACATTTTGGGGACACCCAAGAGCAATATGACATCTTGTAAAAAGGGGCATAATAGGTGCCCTTTAAGACACGAAACCATCGGTTTCTGCGAGAAACCCAACAGTATTTGTTATTTTTTTACCTCTTATCAGACGAATGTCATCTAGTATTCCCAGCACCATAACTTCCGACGAATAAGGTCAAAATACTGGCGTGATCATAGATATATATACGTAGATGCCTCATTCGACCGATCCGCCAGGCACTAATGAGGAATCTATGTATATATCTATGATCGCGCTGGTATTTTGACCTTATTCGCCGGAAGTGATGGCGCGGCTGATGCAGAGCCATAGAAAAAAAATGAAATACATTTTTAAATATGGATATTTTTCTTACACAAACGCATCGATTCGCTTCAGAAGGCCTTTATTAACACCCCAGAGCTGCGTGGAGCAGTTATATGACGGATAGATGCATTTTTATGGACCTCAAAAACAGAACAACTATTACTGCTATTATAAAGCTTGGATTAGCCAGAACATTTTTAATATAACTCTGATTTTATTCGTCTGAAAGAAGAATGTCACACACACCTCGTGTAGTAAATCATGGGCTAATGTTTATTTTTGGGTGAACTATCCCTTTAAGAGACGCACGTTCACGACCATTCAAGCGTTTGGGGTCAGTGCATTTTTTAAAGAACTTAATACTTCTATTCAGGCAGGATTAGTGACAGTACAGACATGCTTTACTTCTGAAAAGCCTTGATACGCATGAAACGTCTTTCATAAACATTTTTAAATCTCCCCCTCAGCTTTAGATGTTGCTGTACACGATGACGCTATGATTCGAATGTGGGAAACTCAAACTCACCAAGTCCAGCCGTGTTTGTTGGACATGGAGTATCTCTCCATGACTGCAGTGAGACGCAATAATGAGAACTTCTGCAGCAGGCTAAGCTGGCCCACTGATTGGCTAGATATCTGAAGCGAGATTCCTGATTGGCTGAGGAGGTTTGACATCCTGAAGCTCGGCCACCTGAGGCTAGAAATACAACAGAAACACTCATGATCATGTGACTGTGGAAAGATCATTTAATGCTGTTAATTAAATAAATACTGCAAGGAGATACAACAGGGTTCTATCTATCTATCTATCTATCTATCTATCTATCTATCTATCTATCTATCTATCTATCTATCTATCTATCTATCTATCTATCTGTCTATCTGTTCCATCCATCCATCCATCCCTTGTTCTATCCGTCCATTTTAGCAATCCATCCATCCATTGTTCTGTCTGTCTATCTATCTATCATTCTATCTGTCTGTCTGTCAAATCCATCCATCCATCCCTCCATCATTCTATCCATCTGTCTATCTGTCTGTCAAATCCATCCATCCATCCCTCCATCATTCTATCCATCTGTCTATCTGTCTGTCAAATCCATCCATCCATCCATCGATCCATGCATCCATCCATCCATCGTTCTATCTGTCTGTCAAATCCATCCATCCATCCATTCAAACACCCACCCACCCATCCATCATTCTATCTGTCAGTAAAATCCATCCATCCATCCATCCATTGTTCTATCTGTCTGTCTAATCCGTCGGTCAAATCCATCCATCCACCCATCCATTGTTCTATCTGTCTGTCTAATCCGTCGGTCAAATCCATCCATCCACCCATCGTTCTATCTGTCTGTCAAATCCATCCGTCTAATCCATCCATCCACCCATCCATCCATCCATACACCCACACACCAACCCATCCATTCATCATTCTATCTGTCTATCTGTCCATTTTAGCAATCCATCAATCTATTGTTCTGTCTGTCTGTCAAATCCATCCATCCGTCCATCCATCCATCATTCTATCTGTCTGTCTGTCAAATCCATCCATATCTCCATCTAATCCATCCATCATCCATCCATCCATAATTCTATCTGTCTGTAAAATCCATCCATCCATCCTTCTGTCTAATCCATCTATCCATCCATCGTTTCATCTGTCTGTAAAATCCATCAATCCATCCATTCAAACACCCATCCATCCAAAGACCCATCCATCCATCCATCCATTCAAACACCCATCCATCCAAACATCCATCCATCCAAACACCCATCCATCCAAACACCCATCCATCCATCCATTCAAACACCCATCCATCCATCCATCCATCCATCCATCGTTTCATCTGTCTGTAATATCCATCAATCCATCCATCCAAACACCCATCCATCCATCCATTCAAACACCCATCCATCCATCCATCCATCCATCGTTTCATCTGTCTGTAAAATCCATCAATCCATCCATCCAAACACCCATCCATCCATCCATTCAAACACCCATCCATCCATCCATCCATCCATCCAAACACCCATCCATCCATCCATTCAAAAACGCATCCATCCAAACACCCATCCATCCAAACACCCATCCATCCATCCATTCAAACACCCATCCATCCATCCATCCATCGTTTCATCTGTCTGTAAAATCCATCAATCCATCCATCCAAACACCCATCCATCCATCCATTCAAACACCCATCCATCCAAACACCCATCCATCCATCCATCCATTCA
>JARQWZ010006681.1:5000-20000 GCA_033150135.1 Gobio occitaniae | reverse complement strand
AAGTAACTAAGTAACTCAATTAGTTACTTTTTAAGAGAGTAACGCGATATTGTAATGCATTACTTTTCTTAAAAAGTAACTAAATTAGTTACTTTATAAGGGAGTAACGCGATATTGTAATGCATTACTTTTCTTAAAAAGTAACTAAGTAACTAAATTAGTTACTTTATAAGGGAGTAACGCAATATTGTAATGCATTACTTTTCTTAAAAAGTAACTAAGTAACTAAATTAGTTGCTTTATAAGGGAGTAACGCGATATTGTAATGCATTACTTTTCTTAAAAAGTAACTAAGTAACTAAATTAGTTACTTTATAAGGGAGTAACGCAATATTGTAATGCATTACTTTTCTTAAAAAGTAACTCAATTAGTTACTTTTTAAGGGAGTAACGCGATATTGTAATGCATTACTTTTCTTAAAAAAGTAACTAAGTAACTAAATTAGTTACTTTATAAGGGAGTAACGCAATATTGTAATGCATTACTTTTCTTAAAAAGTAACTAAGTAACTAAATTAGTTACTTTATAAGGGAGTAACGCAATATTGTAATGCATTACTTTTCTTAAAAAGTAACTAAGTAACTAAATTAGTTGCTTTATAAGGGAGTAACGCAATATTGTAATGCATTACTTTTCTTAAAAAGTAACTAAGTAACTAAATTAGTTACTTTATAAGGGAGTAACGCGATATTGTAATGCATTACTTTTCTTAAAAAGTAACTAAGTAACTAAATTAGTTACTTTATAAGGGAGTAACGCAATATTGTAATGCATTACTTTTCTTAAAAAGTAACTAAGTAACTAAATTAGTTACTTTATAAGGGAGTAACGCAATATTGTAATGCATTACTTTTCTTAAAAAGTAACTCAATTAGTTACTTTTTAAGGGAGTAACGCGATATTGTAATGCATTACTTTTCTTAAAAAAGTAACTAAGTAACTAAATTAGTTACTTTATAAGGGAGTAACGCAATATTGTAATGTATTACTTTTCTTAAAAAGTAACTAAGTAACTAAATTAGTTACTTTATAAGGGAGTAACGCAATATTGTAATGCATTACTTTTCTTAAAAAGTAACTAAGTAACTAAATTAGTTACTTTATAAGGGAGTAACGCAATATTGTAATGCATTACTTTTCTTAAAAAGTAACTAAGTAACTCAATGAGTTGCTTTATAAGGGAGTAACGTAATATTGTAATGCATTACTTTTCTTAAAAAGTAACTAAGTAACTAAATTAGTTACTTTATAAGGGAGTAACGTAATATTGTAATGCATTACTTTTCTTAAAAAGTAACTAAGTAACTAAATGAGTTACTTTATAAGGGAGTAACGCGATATTGTAATGCATTACTTTTCTTAAAAAGTAACTAAGTAACTAAATTAGTTACTTTATAAGGGAGTAACGCGATATTGTAATGCATTACTTTTCTTAAAAAGTAACTAAGTAACTAAATTAGTTACTTTTTAAGGGAGTAACGCGATATTGTAATGCATTACTTTTCTTAAAAAGTAACTAAGTAACTCAATTAGTTGCTTTATAAGGGAGTAACGTAATATTGTAATGCATTACTTTTCTTAAAAAGTAACTAAATTAGTTACTTTTTAAGGGAGTAATGCAATATTGTAATGCATTACTTTTCTTAAAAAGTAACTAAATTAGTTACTTTTTAAGGGAGTAACGCGATGTTGTAATGCATTACTTTTCCCAACACTGGTGATGATGTGGAAATTGACCAAATATCTTCATGGAACATGATCTTAATATCCTAATGATTTTTGGCTTTAAAGTAAAATGTATAATTTTGACCCATATGATGTATTGTTGGCTATTGGCACAGATATACCCGTGAGACGCACGACTGCTGTTGAGGTCAAGGGTCACATGTTTCCTAAAACAGAACTTGGGCTTGTCAGTAAATACTTCACATCAATAGAATCTTAAATATAGTGAAGGAAACACTTCATTCAACTGAGGATAAATACAGTGTTCAGGCATGTTTCGACGTGTGTTTGAGACTGAAGCTGGAGATGAGTGTGAGGAGGGCGTCCATTACACACCGGACAACAGGAAGTGGCGTTAGGAGGGTTTTTAAGGGTCTCGGTCACTCTCTCATGCCACAAAACACACAACAAATGCCATTTCAGAAGAGCCAGTTTTCAACATCTGCCTGAAATGCCCTATAAAGGGTAAAACTCTCCAAAACCAATCCGGATGATCCACACACAACTCCTCCATTTGCTCGGGTGTTGTCCCGTTCTGGGTGTCCATCTGCCCTGATGTGACCCGGTCCCCGTCCCCTCAGATGTGGGTCTCCGGGCCCTCAGGATCCAGAGGCTGGAAGGAGCTGCGGATGCGAGCCGCCTCGCTGGCACAGAGATGGCCGAATGCTTTGTTGTACCACTCCGGAGACTTTCCTCTGGAACAGCAAGCATTAGAGAAGTGTGAGTGTCCTCAAGCATCATTTATAGCACCATTAAGAGTTACGTAACGACCTCCTCAAATATGACCTTTACCCTCTGGGGTTCTTCGGTCATTTCTGACCCGAACGTTTTAAAATAAAAATCGTAGCTTCATCGGAATGGTCCGAAACTTGGTGACTTTATTGGTACTTGGGATATGAACACCCCAAAAAAAATTGGGCACAGGATTTGAAAAGTCTAAGTGGTCGTAAAAAAAAAAGTCACACTCAGGACCTTCGGGTCAAAAATGACCCCCATAGGAAATGAATGGGAAATTGGCCAAAAATATGAAAATACAGAGTTTTTTTGTGCATACAATCTACAAATCAGCCAGGATGCAGAAAAAAAGGACATCAAGAGGGAAGATCTCTAAAACATCAAGAGTGCAAAACAGACCAAAAAACACACACACACACACACACACACAATTAGCTTTTGGAATGGCACGCGTTAATTTGTGTTTTTGTGTGTTTTTGTGTGTTTTTTTGTCTGTTTTGCACTCTTGATGTTTTAGAGATTCTTTTTTTCTGCATTCTGGCTGATTTGTAGATTGTATGCACAAAAAAACTCTGTATTTTCATATTTTTGCCAATTTCCCATTCATTTCCTATGGGGGTCATTTTTGACCCGAAGGTCCTGAGAGTGACTATTTTGTTACGACCACAAATCCTGTCCCACATTTGTTTGGGTGTTCATATACCAAGTACCAATAAAGTCACCAAGTTTCAGACCATTCCGATGAAGCTACGATTTTTTTTTTTTTTTTAATAAAACACAAGATCCTCTATAGTGGTAAAAATGTGCTATTGTGTGATAAAAATGCTCAATGTGTGCACAGATCTCATTAAAAAAATTGCTTTCATGAGGCCTAGGCTTGACTCTAAAATGAAATACAGCTGTAATAAAAAAAATAAAAATAAAAAATATATATGTATATACATTTATAATATTCAATGGGAAAAAATGGGTCATAATTATTGCATAAATATTCATTATAAATCATAAAATTATCTCAAAACACCAAAAAAGAAAAGAAAAATATTATTGAACAAAAATATATTTCATTGATTTTACTCAAATCTTTTTTATCTTAATCCCGCCATCTTAAGGTCCTGAGTGTGACCCATAATGAAGAACCCCAGAGGGTTAATCTGCAGTTCATGGACTGGCCACTAGAGCGGCTCCAGAAGGAGCAGAATCTCATTGAGCTCATGTTAAAATCAGTGTTGCCAAGTCGGCTACTTTAACACTGTTTCCCGGCTGTTTTTCATTTTTCATGATGTGATCCCAATTATGTGATATTTAGCCTCGGGAATGCGAATTTTTGCAGGGAACCCTGCCAAAAAAACACACACAAGGGAAGACAATTTTTACCGGGGAACCAAACCCCGACATCTATTGCATTTCAAAATATGAAAGTATGAAAAAGTTGTGGAAGTTTAAATTTACTGTAAATGAAAAATACTGTACTGAATATTTTTTTTATATAAAATAGATATTTTACAAAAAATGTTTTACTCTAAAATTCCTATAAAATCAAAGCCATATGTCTAACCAATTTATGTTCCAAATTTGAAGATTTTGTTTAGGCGTTGTACCAAAAATAGCCACCGGGTGTCATCCACATCCACATGTCATCCAATGATTCATAAAACATATAAATATCAGTCAAACATGTTTACTTTCTTCACTGACGAAAATAGAAAAACTTGATCAGTCATATCTGCCCACTGACATGGTTTTCAAGCTGTTTTTTGGCGTTCAACTTCACAACATCTTAAAATGCAGATCATGGAAGTCAATATTTCTCGAGGGGCCCCTGAACCCCCCTAACCTCACATCTGAGACTTCAGTGATTATTAATCTGCCTACATTGTATGATTAGGGGATGTACAATATGGCCATGCAGAATAAGGCATTAATGTTTGCTTTATAAGTAATAATAAACAGCCAATATCCTACAGTTTTTTACAGATGCTAGGACACATTTCTCAATACTTGGGTCACTTTTGCAAAACTCTTCACACAGTTCTCCTAAACAACTTTCAGCTTCAGTTCATTTCACATTCAAAATGCACTACAACTACCAAAACACTTTCTTCAGGTCTCAGATCAGCTCATTCTTCCAGAACATTAGCAAATGTTGACAGCCGACAAACACACTTTATCACCCACAAAACAATGAGCTAAAAAACACACACAACATGTAGTATTATACAATGCACAATCTCTGTTTATAACTCACTGAGATATATGTTACTGCAATCAATCAGACATGATGCAGAATTTGTCAATATATTATGTTGTTTATTTATTTATATTTTTTGCACTGAGTAATTCCAGAATACCAGAATTAGTCTACACACATCCACCATCTACAATCAGAATCAGCTGTGGCTGCTCCAATTGTTTTTATAGCATTTCAATTTAAGATTTGAAATATATTACTGTAGGAATGCAGCAAATCGCTGCCTTATTCAGTTTAGTATAATGTTATTGTTTTGAACATAAGTTGAGCAGTTTTGTAAACAGTATGTGAGCATGTGCAGATTGAGTTCTGCCAGTTATTGTGTCTGATGGAGAAAAGAACTGATGAGATTTGAGAGATGTCGTCATTAAATGCATTTTGTGCCAAAGCAATGATGATCGATCCTCAGTTTAGTCCACATAGACTTCTGTTGCGCTCACTGTGTGAAGAGTTTTGCAAAAGTGACCCAAGTATTGAGAAATGTGTCCTAGCGTCTGTAAAAAACTGTAATATGCATACTAATAAGCTACTGGTTAATAGTGAGAATTGGACCCTAAACTAAAGTGTTACCATTTTGTGACGTACAGGAAGTGTGTGAGAGTCTGATGCACAAACCCGTGTGTGTGTGTGTGTGTGTGTGCACGCTCGATCACTGACACTACATGCATGTCGTTTGAATGAAAAACGCCTAAAAGGAAGACATCTGCTTAGGTGTGTATAAATATATTATATGATATAATTATTTGGTTATTTGGTGTCTTTTTGGAGTCTCCAATGATCCCTGAAGCTGCAGAAAATACAGTTTTGTGATTGTTTTGCAGCAAATGATGACAAAATGATTATGTTTAATGAGATAAATACTGTATGATTAATGTTACGATCAATCACGATTAAACATTTTAATCTATTGACAGCCCTAATATATACATAAACAGTATATTTTTACTAAAATGCTTTAAATGTATAATATTTTTGTGGAAACCCTTGTAGGATTCTTTGATGAATAGAAAGTTCAAAAGAACAGCATTTATGTGAAATCGAAATCTTTTATAACACTATAAATATCTTTACTGTCACATTTGATGATATAAATATGAATAAAACCCTCAATCTTTCCGCCTCAGACATGTGACCAGCAGAGGTGGACAAAGTACACAACTCCATTACTCGAGTGAAAGTAGAAGTACTACTGGTCAAATATTACTCTGTTACAAGTGAAAGTTGTTAAAAACAATTTTTACTTAAGTAAAAGTACAGGAGTACTTGTTTATAAAAGTACTTAAGTATCAGAAGTAAATTTCCTTTTTTATATCAATGCATTATTTTATTATTGTTGCATTGTTGTATAAATGCACGCTGGTTTAAGCCCTTCAGTGATGCTCCATCCGACATGCTAGCATACGACCACCTTGAACTAATTTAAATACTTGTATAAAAGTTACAAAGCTTTTTACAAAGCTGCTGTCACTTTAAGGCAGAATGCACAAATCCTACACACTGATACACATCCGATATTCCCCCAACTGTTTACGTTCACTTAAGACATAATCAACTTCGTTTACGTGAATACTTTCCAAAATGAAAATTTTGACATTTTGTGTGTATTGGTCTGTTTAAGTGCGAAAAAACACACAAAAGAAAGATCTATTCAGTGCTCGAGCTCTGGCATCTCAGAGACACAAAACAGACTGAACTGAGCTCGTTCATCAGGCTTTCTCAGATTCATCCATATGTCTGCGCTTCTCTTTCTCCCAGATATTTACAACCCCAAATCAGAAAAAGTTGGGACAGTATGGAAAACGCAAAAAAAAAAGAAGTGATTTCTAAATTTACTTTGACTTGTATTTCATTGCAGACAATATGAACAAAACATATTTCATGTTTTGTCTGGTCAACTTCATGTCATTTGTAAATATGCATCCTTTCCTGTCATTCAGACCTGCAACACATTTCAAAAAAAGTTGGGACAGGAGCAATTTAGGGCTAGTAATGAGGTAAAATGGGTAAATAATGATGTGATTTGAAACAGGTGATGTCAACAGGTGATTGTAATTATGATTTGCTACAAAAGCAGCATCCAAGAAAGGTCTAATCCTTTAGGAGCAAAGATGGGCCAAGGATCGCCAGTTTGCCAACAAATACGTGAGAAAATTATTATGTTCCTCAAAGAAAGATAGGAAGAGATTTGGATATTTCACATTCAACAGTGCATAACATAATTAAGAGATTCAAGGAATCTGGAGGAATTTCAGTGCGTAAAGGACAAGGGCGCAAGCCTAAGCTGAACAACCGTGACCTCGATCCCTCAGGCGGCACTGCATCAAGAATCGTCATCATCTAGAAGCGATATCACCACATGGGCTCAGGACTACTTTGGCAAACCTTTGTCAAGTACCACAATACGTAGTTACATCCACAAATGCCAGTTAAAACTGTACTGTGCCAAAAGGAAGCCCTATGTTAACAGTGTCCAGAAGCGCCGTCGACTTCTCTGGGCTCGAGGCATCTGGGATGGACCATCACACAGTGGAAACGTGTACTGTGCTCAGATGAAGCAGTATTTCAGGTGTTTTTTGGGAGGAATGGACGCCGTGTGCTCCGGACCAAAGAAGAAAAGGATCATCCAGACTGTTACCAGCAACAAGTCCAGAAGCCAGGGTGTGTCATGGTATGGGGTTGTGTCAGTGCCCTTGGCAAAGGTAACTTGCACTTCTGTGAAGGCACCATTAATGCTGAAAAGTACATAGAGATTTTGGAGCATAATATGCTGCCTTCAAGAAGACATCTTTTCCAGGGACGTCCATGCATATTTCAACAAGACAATGCAAAAGCACATTCTGCACACATTCTGCAGTCCTGTCTGCGGAGGAAGAGGGTTCGGGTACTTGACTGGCCTGCCTCAGTCCCGACCTGTCTCCAATAGAGAATGTGTGGAAGACCCCGTACTGTTGCCCACCTTAAGACTTGTTTGCAGGAAGAATGGGACAAAATTACACCTGAAACACTTCATCACTTGGTGTCTTCAGTCCCTAAACGTCTTTTAAGTGTTGTGAAAAGGAATGGCAACATTACAAAGTGGTAAATGCTTTACTGTCCCAACTTTTTTTGAAATGTGTTGCAGGTCTGAATGACAGGAAAGGATGCATATTTACAAATGACATGAAGTTGACCAGACAAAACATGAAATATTTTGTGTTCATATTGTCTGCAATGAAATACAAGTCAAAGTAAATTTAGAAATCACTTCTTTTTTTTCTTTTTTTTTGCGTTTTCCATACTGTCCCAACTTTTTCTGATTTGGGGTTGTAATATGGCCATGGGTGCACACACTAGCCAAGGAACCGTCTTCCTCCATTTTGCTATAAACTGATCAGTGTTCAAAAAAGTTGGGAAAACTTCATATGACCCTACAAAAGTGATTGCTGTCTGCAAAAAAATCAAAATAAAAACATTTTAAAGAATAAAAAAATAAAAAAATTAATTCGAGGATCTTGATAGAAATGTAGTGGAGTAAAAAGTACGATATTTGTCTTTCAAATGTAGTGAAGTTAAAGTAAAAGTTTCCCTAAAATAATAATACTTCAGTAAAGTATTGATACTCAAAAAGTGTACTTAAGTACAGAACTCAAGTAAATGTACTTCATTACTGTCCACCTCTGGGGACCAGTAATAATACTTTAGGTCAGGGGTGTCCAAACTTTTTAAAAGGGGGCCAGATTTGATGTTTATATATATATATATATATATAAATGATATGTTTTGTTTCTTGGAAACATGACAGATTTGACAAAAGCTTGAGCTGACAGTAGCTTGTGATGGACACAGATGTACATTTATAGATATTTAACAATATCTGTAAAACTTTCATCAACCAAACATTTTAAAGGGGGACATTTAAATATTATTACTGAGTTAGAGCTCTATTCTTATTTAAATTTACTAAGTGCCCTATTTAGATCAGCACAGGTAAAACCACACTACAAAAATACTTTTCTTACTTGGTCTTTTTCCAGACCAAATATCTAAAATTTCTTAAATCAAGATGCTTTTACTAAGAACAATTACTTTTTTTCTTGATTCTTGGGGGAAAAAATCAAAATGAATAGAGTTTTTGCTTGAAAAAACTAAATTATCAGCCAATGGATTAGAAAAATAATCTTGTTTCTTGTTTTTGGTACAAAAACTAGATTGCAAACAGACACAAGATTATTTTTCTCACCCCATTGGCAGATCGCCTTTTTTTCGTATCATATATTTGAGTAATTATCATAAATTAGGTATCATTCGAAAGCTTACAAACTCAAAGTTCATCCTGTGAAAACCGTTTTGAAATTGGACGTTGCGTTACCATGGAAATGGTACTTTAAATTCTTCTAGCGGCTCCTCCCCCTAGTGGGCGGAGTCATGTTTCAAATTACAACATTTATTTTAACTACTTTATAATCAAAATCTTTTCTAATCTTGACACATATCGTCAGAAAGCTCTGAGTCTCAAGGGTCCATATTTGGTGACTGTTTTGTGATGGAAGTGACATTTGGACAGAAAATTACAGGAAAATGCATCAAAAAAACAATCAATGGAATTTGAATGACACCCTGTGGCTGTTTTTGGTACAGCGCCTAAACAAAATCTCATGGGGACTTTAATTTTTGTGATATCAACTTCAAATTTGGAACACAACTTGGTTTGACATATGACTTTGATTTTATAGTGATTTTAGATGAAAACATTTTTTAAAAATATATATTTATTTAGTACAGTATTTTTTATTTACAGTAAATTTAAACTTCGATAACTTTTTCATACTTGGAATTGCTTTATAATATATAATATAATCTGCCGAGTGTCTGCTTTAAAACAAGACCAAACTATATTCCAAAGCATTCTTGAATTACAGCCCTTTAAGTTTGGATTGAGCATTTTCATGTGTATTCTCAAAAAGGGGGCAGACTTCAATTTCATTGTATTTTCCAGAAAATAAGAACAAATATCTAATGTCATTTAACTTATCTAGTAAATGCATCTTGATTTAAGAATTTTTTGATATATTTAGACTAGAAACAAGACAAAAATACTACATATATACCACATATAATATATTTGAATATACAGGCTGAGGGCCGATTGAAACTCATCCCGGGCCGCATTTGGCCCCTGGGCCGGACTTCGGGCCCCTGGCCGGACTTCGGGCCCCTGGGTGAGGTGTTCACTCACTTCAGATCCGCTCTGCACACGTGTGTGAGTCTGGACCTGCCAGAGCCGGACGGTTCCAGCAGAAACTGAGACTCCAGAACGACCCCTCTGACTCCGGCCCGCTGAAGGCTCTGCTCCTGCTCAATCGACACGGACACCAGGACACACACTCCTCTCGGCAGATCGGTCCTCCACGTCCTGCACACAACACACAACACACCAACACACAACACACCAACACACAACACACCAACACACAACACACCAACACACAACACACCAACACACAACACACCAACATGAACCGCAGAAAACACTCCAATCACCTGCTAAACTCAGCCCATGCTGGATCAGATTAGACATTAGACAGCTGTGTGTGTGTGTGTGTGTGTGTGTGATTATGGTCTGATCTGCTCCTGCATTCTACCTCATTCTCACAGTTGATTCTCATGATAAACATGGACAAAGCTTCACAACACCAGCTGGACGTGTGACGGAGTATTTCTGTGCCACACACACTCCTTCAGGATTCACACACACACACACACACACACACACACACACACACACACACACACACACACACACACACACACACACACACACACACACACACACACACACACACACACACACACACACACACACACACACACACACACTGCCCCTAAACCTACCCATCTCACACACACACACACACACACACACACACACACACACACACACACACACACACACACACACACACACTCCTTCAGGATTCACACGAGTTTCAGAACGTGTGGCCCTGTGTGACATAAAGGGCAGAACTCCTTATATGGGCACTTCTCCTGGATGAGCACACACACACACACACACAGACAGACACACACACACGCACACACACATACAGACACAGACAGACACACACACGCGCACACATCACTGAGCTTCGTTCGGGTTATGGGAGACGTCGGCGGCGCTGCCGTTGTGTTTTTAGACACAAGATTAACAATGTCACTAAAGAAGTGTGTGTGTGTGTGTGTGTGAGAGTGTGTGAGGGAAAGATCACCTTGTTCAGCTTCACAAATAACCCAGCGTTAAGGGAACAGTGGATGCAGTTTGTGTTTCCGGAGTTCTGCAAGTGTGTGTGTGTGTGATTGTTCCCGGTCATGAGTGGAAACCGCAGGCGGTGAGTGTGTGTGTGTGTGTGAGAGAGTGTCTGTGAGTGTGTGTGTGCGTGAGAGTGTGTGTGCGTGAGAGTGTGTGTGTGAGCGTGTGTGTGTGTGTGTGTGAGTGTTTGTTCCCGGTCATTAATGGAAACCGCAGGCGGTGAGTGTGTGTGTGTGTGTGTGTGTGTGTGTGTGAGTGTGTGTGTGTGTGTGTGTGTGAGAAAGTGTGTGTGTGAGAATGTGTGTGAGAGTGTGTGTGTGTGTGTGTGTGTGTTAGTGCATGGGTTTTCAAACTTTATGATGCCCAGTATGATGAACCGTTTATGAGGGACCCCCTTCCTAAAATCAATGTATTTATTTTTTATGTATGAAAAACATTAAAAAACTAATATTTAAAAAGTATGTATACAGAAAGACACATTTAGATATGTGTGTGTGTGTGTGTGTGTGAGAGTGTGCGTGCGTGTGTGTGTGAGAGAGTGTGTGAGAGTGTGTGTGTGAGAGTGTGTGAGAGTGTGTGTGTGTGGGCATGTTTTTGTGAAATATCAGGACACAAATGTGTATAATGTCATGGGTATTACAAAAAGAGGGTGAAATATGAGGACGTTCCCCATGTCCTCACTTTTCAAAATGCTTATAAATCACACAGAACAAGTTTTTTTTCACAGAAAGTGAACTGCACAGTCTCCTGTGAGGGCTAGGTTTAGGGGCAGGGGCAGTGTGTGTGTGTGTGTGTGTGAGTGTGTGTGTGTGATGGGTAGGTTTAGGGTCAGTGTAAGGGGATAGAAAATACAGTTTGTACGGTATAAAAACCATTACGCCTATGGAATGTCCTCACATTTCACAAAAACAAACATGTGTGTGTGCGTGTGTGTGTGTGTGTGAGAGTGTGTGTGTGTGAGAGTGCGTGTGTGTGGGCATGTTTTCGTGAAATATCAGGACACAAATGTGTATAATGACATGGGTATGACACAGGTATTACAAAAAGAGGGTGAAATATGAGGACGTTCCCCATGTCCTCACTTTTCAAAATGCTTATAAATCACACAGAACAAGTTTTTTTTCACAGAAAGTGAACTGCACAGTCTCCTGTGAGGGCTAGGTTTAGGGGCAGGGGCAGTGTAAGGGGATAGAAAATACGGTTTGTACGGTATAAAAACCATTACGCCTATGGAATGTCCTCACATTTCACAAAAACAAACATGTGTGTGTGTGTGTGTGTGTGTGTGTGTGTGTGTGTGTGTGTGTGATGTCCTTTAAATGATGTTCTGAATGCCGGGGTCATGTGTTGGGCTCACCGGAGCACCAGGAAGTCTCTGCTGGGATGCGGAGCCATGTTGTTGAGCTCATACTGGAAGAGCTCCGTCCGCGGGTCCAGCGTCTCCAGCACCTTCCCCTTCCGCAGGCTCCCGTCCCACAGGTGGCGCTCTCTCAGAATGCGGTTCAGCACCGCGGCCGGAGGAGCCTCCACCTCCACACACACACGCCAGCGTCTCAGCGGCGTCCCGTCTCCCACCTGCACACACACACTCT
This sequence comes from Gobio occitaniae, assembly GCA_033150135.1. Lineage (NCBI taxonomy): Eukaryota > Metazoa > Chordata > Actinopteri > Cypriniformes > Gobionidae > Gobio > Gobio occitaniae. The sequence continues at coordinate 7,410 of JARQWZ010006681.1, read as the reverse complement.
CATTATCTGATGGATGGACAGGAAACTGGGGCGGGACACAAGCCAGACTCCCATTAATGCGCCCATGCACCACTTCCCATGTCATGCATCTGACGATTTTCGCACCTATAGATCGTTTGTTTTGTTCACGAAACAGGGACTTAATTTGTTGCATTTTCTTCTTGGTTCGGTTTTCACAAGGCAACCTTTCAAACCGTCCCAAAATATGTTCACGCAAGTCACATGTGAGTGCAACTTATTGGTCAGAGTTTCCTCTGCGTCATCCATCAAGATGATTGACAAGTTCACTCCATGAGTTTATTGTGGCTTTATTTCTGCTCATAATGGACTTCAATGGGAACCAACGGCTGAAGGTCCAAATCACTGCAGTTTCAGAGGCTCTGACCAATCACAGACGAGGAATAGAGTCTGATCTAGACAAACCATCGCCACATTTACAACACACACACACACACATTTATACACTTTAATCTCAGACGCTCGACTTCAGTGTTGCTTGTATGATGTCATCACGTCAGAAAGGTCACATGACGCAGGTGGAAGTGCCGACCCAGTGTTAAAACGAACGTGCAAAGACTAAATCAAACGCCCTTTACACAAATAAAGGGGAAACAACGATGACGGACGATTGTAAAGTTGGTGGAGAACATGAGATGGAGTTCCACCTGCGTCATGTGACCTTTCCGACGTGATGACATCATACGAACAACACTGAAGTCGAGCGTCTGAGGTTAAAGTGTATAAATGTGTGTGTGTGTGTGTGTTGTAAATGTGGCGATGGTTTGTCTAGATCAGACTCTATTCCTCGTCTGTGATTGGTCAGAGCCTCTGAAACTGCAGTGATTTGGACCTTCAGCCGTTGGTTCCCATTGAAGTCCATTATGAGCAGAAAAATCCTGGAATGATCCTCGAAAAACTGAAGAAAGAAACACATGGACATCTGGGATGAGATGGAGTGAGAGTAAATTGAATAAATAAATGTATCATTTTAATGGAAGTAATACTGGGCATTATTACAAAAGAAAATATTCAAAGCATATTCCATAAAACATGAATGAACGAATGAATGAATGAATGAGTGCATGCATAAATCCGTCTGTAATATTATATTTGTACCTTTTTGAACGATATCTCGGTGTTGTCGATGTTTGCTCTGGCCACCCAGCCCTTGGTCTTGTCTTTGGCCTCCTTCATCAGATTCTGTATCAGGCTCTCCAGATAAGAGTGATATGAGCTTTCTTCCTCCTCTTCCTCCTCCTCTTCCTGCTGTGGCTGTTTTTTCCCCAGCTCGTCTAAAGATGGCGCCAGCAGCTCAGCCTCCATATACGAGTTCCTGGACTGAGAGAACATCTCCTGAGGAATCTGCACAGTAGAGGAGAAAGTATGGGGTAGATTTGTTGCGTTATTCCAAACAAATAGATTGTTATTCACAAATAAATGTAGAGAGATTCACAAAAATTAAAGAAATTCACAAATAAATAGAATGAGATCCACAATTATATGCAGGAGTTAGATTCACAAATAAATACAATGACATTTGTGAATAAAAAAAATATCCACACACGTCACAAACCCAACTCTGCCTTCTTTGTTCTGCTGAACACAAAAGAAGATATTTTGAAGAATGTTTGTAACCAAACAGAGAGAGAGAGCAACCATTGTATTTATTTCCTCTATTAGTCAATGGTTGCTCTCTCTCTCTGTTTGGTTACAAACATTCTTCAAAATATCTTCTTTGGTGTTCAGCAGAACAAAGAAACTTATACAGATTTGGAACAACTTGAGGGTGAGCAAATGATGACAGAATTTTCATTTTTGGGTGAACTATCCCTTTAAAAAGTTAATAAACAAGTTTGATACATTTGCAATCATTAAAGATACGTTTACAAAATGTGAAATATTTATGTAGATGTTTAGCTGGTAGAATAAACAATAAAAATAAAGTAAAAGTAACGATTAAATAGGGGTGGAATAATTGTTTTATATTAAGGTAACTAAATAAAATTGATTAAGTTCAACTTAATACGTTTGTTTAAATTGAGATAAAATGAATTGATTGCAACCACTTACGATATTTTTTTTTTAGTAAATTCAACAAATTTTTTTCAGTGTACTGTATAGAACAGAAAGCAGTTAGCGTCAACATTAAACATTACATTTGTATATAACAAATATTTCCATGGTAAAACATCTGAAGATTTTGAGCAGTTTTGGTGGCATTGGCCGATTTACTGACACAACAACTGGTTTTGAAGCATGAATGAAATGTTTTGGGTGAGTAAATACATTTTGCACAACCAGTTGAGCTTACAGTTTAGAGAACGTTGTGCCAAAGCGATTGAGAAAAACATATTATATATTTTAAAACGTGATGATAAAGCTGAATTTTTAGCTTCTTTTTAGGATTCTT
>JARQWZ010006680.1:40000-45000 GCA_033150135.1 Gobio occitaniae | reverse complement strand
AAAATAATGCGTAACAATTTACAATAAGGTTTCATTTGTTTTAAAAATAAACGAACATGAACTAACAATGAGCAATATATCTTTATATATCAGCATTTATTAACCAGCATTTATTAACCTTAATGTTAGTTAATCAAGATGTTCACGTTCATGTTAGTTCACACTGCGTTAACTAATGTTACCAACTCTAGTCAAAAATGACTAAATTAATTTTAATTTCAATTAAATTAATGTACTATATTTTATTTCATATTTAATATTTCATATTTTTACGGCATTTTATGTTACTAAATTGTATTTATGCAGTAGTTATAATCCATTTATTCACTTTTTAAAAAATATAAATCTAAACAAGTTGTGTTCCAAATTTGAGGTTGATATCTCAAAAATGAGCTTTCAGTGAGAGTTTGTTTGGGTGCAGTACCGAACGCTTCCACTAGGGGAAATTTGCGTCCCATTAATTTCCAATGCACTCACTTTTGACTGAGAGGAGCACAAGTGTGACCGTTTTTTAGGACCTTTTAACCGTTTTGAATCCAAATAATTTTTTGTGTGTTCACATAGCAAGTGCCAAAACGTTTACCAAGTTTCGTACCATTCCGATGCAGTAAAAAAAAATATATTGCACCAGCAAAAAAGCACCAGATGTTGAGATTAACATTAGCTAAGATTAATAAATGCTGTTGTTCATTGTTAGTTCACATTAACTAATGATAACAAATTAACCTTATTGTAAAGTGTTACCAAATATAACACGTTAAAACTCTGTGCTACATTAGACAAAACAACGAAGTAGACAGTAATTAGTGATTGAATCCTTATTAGCACCAATCTCAGTGTTGATACCTGATGACGAGCAGGTCGAAATAAACTACACTGAACCGAACAATCGCACAGTGTTACTTCACAGAACGAGGCTGAAATCTTTGGTCGTTTGATTTGATTACATTTCTACAGAGCCCTGTACATGACATGCGTGAAAAACAAATATGTATATCATGGCCACAAATTAACAAACCGCTCCTGCGTGTATACTAATACATGTTTTACTAATTAATTCAAACACATCATTATATCGTGCATACGATTTACATAAAACGAGGGAACAAATTATTATATTGCACACGATTTACGTACAATAAGGGAACGAATTATATCGCGCACAATTTATGTAAAACGAGGGAACAAATTATTATATTGTGCACGATTTACGTACAACAAGGGACAAATTATATCATGCACAATTTATGTAAAACGAGGGAACAAATTATCATATCGGGCACGATTTACGTACAGCTATGGAACGAATTATATCGCGCACAATTTACGTAAAACGAGGGAACAAATTATTATATCACGCACAATTTACGTAAAACGAGGAATTAAATTATTATATCGCGCACGAATTACGTACAACAAGGGAACTAATTATTTCGGCCACAATTTACGCAAAACGAGGGAACTAATTATATTGAGCACCATTTATGTAAAAAGAAGGAACAAATTATAATATCGCGCACGATTTACGTACAACAAGGGAACTAATTATATTGCGCACAATTTACGTAAAGCGAGGGAACAAATTATTATATCGGGCATGATTTACGTACAACAAGGGAACTAATTATATTGAGCACAATTTACGTAAAGCAAGGGAACAAATTATTATATCGGGCACAATTTACATACAACAATGGAACGAATTATATCGTGCACAATTTACGTAAAATGAGGGAACAAATTATATCATGCACAATTTACGTAAAATGAGGGATTGAATTATCATATCACGCACGAATTACGTACAGTAAGGGAACTAATTATTTCGGCCACAATTTACGTAAAACGAGGGAACTAATTATATTGTGCACAATTTATGTAAAAAGAAGGAACAAATTATAATATTGTGCATGATATACGTACAATGACGGAACAAATTATATTGCGCACAATTTACGTACAACAAGGGAACAAATTATTATATTGTGCACAATTTACGTAAAACAAGGGAACAAATTATATAGCGCACAATTTACGTAAAACGAGGGAATGAATTAAATTGCGCACAATTTATGTAAAAAGAAGGAACAAATTGTAATACAGCGCACGATTTATGTAAAAAGAAAGAACAAATTATTATATCTCGCGCGATTTCTGTAAAAAGAAGGAACAAATTATTATATCTCGCACAATTTATGTAAAAAGAAGGAACAAATTATAATATCGTGCACAATTTACGTACAACGAGGGTACAAATTATATTGTGCACAATTTACATTAAACGAGGGAACAAATTATTATATCGCGCACGATATACGTACAACGAGGGAACAAATTATTATATCGCGCACGATATACGTGCAACGAGGGAACAAATTATTATATCGCACACAATTTACATAAAACCGGTGAACAAATTATTACATGGCGCACAAATTACTTAAAAGGAGGGAACGATTCAGTCATTTTTTGGTCATGTGCAGGGCTCCGTACATTTCTGCTATAATATCGTGCACAATTTACGTACAGCGAGGGTACAAATTATATTGTGCACAATTTACATTAAACGAGGGAACAAATTATTATATTGCGCACAATTTACGTAAAACGAGGGAACAAATTATAATATCACTCAATGTTTACGTACAATGAGGGAGCTAATTATTATATCGCACACGATTTACATAAAACCGGTGAACAAATTATTATATGCCGCACAATTTAACTAAAAGGAGGGAACGATTCAGTCATTTTTTGGTCATGTGCAGGGCTCCGTACATTTCTGCTTAGTGTTTTACATTTTTTTGCAAGTGCATTTGGACACGAAGACTGAACGATGAGGTATTTCTTTCATTTGTCAAGTTTCCCTTGAGTGTTTCAGTCCACGTCAGAGTATCGCAACATTTGTCAAATCATTATCTAAACGTTGATATGTTTATATCCACCGCAAAAACATCAAGCTACTAATAAAAATGACTGCAGGTCGTGTTTAAAAACTCATTTCACATCACAAACTGAAAACAAAAAAACATTAACAAACATTATTTTCCTCTGTACAAGTCGACCACGAGCACCAGTTTAAAATTATTAAATAATATAGATATATATATATAACCGAACTTAAAAATACTCATTCTGTACAAAGATACAAATATAATATACAATAAATGGCTGCTGGGTAATTGTCATAATAATAATAATTAAACTCTTATACACAAATATACACTTGTGTGTTTAGATTACAGAACATAAGACTAACTCAAACTCGAGTTCTGATTCGTGTACAAATATCTAAACATTCTTAAATCAAGACACATGACTGAAGAAAGTTTAGATATTTGTGCTGAATAACAGACTGTGTTGCAGCTGGAACCTGTAAATGGGTTGTGTTTTTGTAATGGCTTCCTGTGAAATGTGCCTGTGTGGTAAGAGTCCCCCTGACTATCAGCAGAAGAGTAAAGGATGGCTTCAGACACACAGACAGAGAGAGCTGCTATCGTACCGGCTTCCATGCTCTTCTGTGCCAGGAGCCGGAGCCGGAGCCGGGGCAGGGCTGGGCGTTACACGGCTCCACATCGGCCGGTTTATCCAGCGCGTCGCAGTTCTGCTGGTTCAGCTGCTGCCCGTGCGGACGCTGACAAACCACCAGCCGCGTCCTCTGACCGCCGCCACACGACTGCGTGCACTACAGGAGAGAGAGATGATGCTCTGATGCATTACTCAAAATAAATACACTGAAAAAAACAGGAAAACACATGTTATCCAATTTACCAGTTTTATTTGTGATCTACGCAACAAATTTGTGTTTCTCTTCTAAACATGATTTCATTGCTTTCGATTAATGTAATTCTCTAAAATGTGCAATCTACTAGATTGAATTATTTGGGGTGAATGTGAACCAATGAAGTTCTCGAAAATTATTTTTGCTGAAACTGTAGTTCCCAGCATGCTTTGCTTGGGACTTGACGACTAGAGTAAAATTGTTGAAATTTAGCTATTTTATGTGTTTTTGGGCAAAATGAGAAAATAGTGTTTAATGTTTAATTATGTTGGAATTATTGGAACCATTTAAATTACACTGGGTTACCATAGTGGAGAAGAGCGGAGCGATTGCTTAGACTCATTTCATTAAATATATTTCACACTTAGCACATTTATGATGTGCTATTGCTGGCAAATATAATGAAGGTTACTGAGTTCTGTGTTATAGATCAGTCAAGTGACAACAACAATATAGAAAAATAAACATGTGTTTTGATTAAAGAGGCAGGGTCTTAAGCCCCCGTGTGCACCACTGTTGTTAGTGAGCCATATTAAAATCATTGTGAGACTACTCAAAAATTACTTAATTCCATTATGTCGAAATTATGTGAACAAATTATGTTTGTTTAACTTAATTGAATCATGTGGAACTGATGTACATGATTAAATCATGTAAATCCAACACACCATTTTTTTCAGTGTAGGCAAGGCAAGTTTATTTGTATAGCACATTTCATACACAGTGGCAATTCAAAGTGCTTTACACAGAAATTAAGTTAAAATTGTCATACGTGAATAAAATAAAAATATATATAGTATAACAGTTATAATAGGAATTAAAAGGCAATAAAAATAAAGATGAAATCCTCTATCTGGGGTGGAAGAAAATATTTAAATAATTATAATTATCTTTATTATTTATAGTATTATTATATGTAATTATTTTAATAGTTAATAAAATATTTACAATATATTATTATTATTATAAATATTATCATTCTGAATAATTATTTAAAATATCACTATTATTATATATAAACAAATAGGATAATAATAATTACTAAAAATAAATACAAATAATAATATGATACATCACATTTATATAGTGCTTTTCCCTGCACTAAAAACACTAAGATAATACAATATATTATTCTTATAATACTATATATATATATATTCTAATACACTAATTTCAAAGTAATGTTTATTCACACACACACACACACACACACACACAC
>JARQWZ010006680.1:12500-32500 GCA_033150135.1 Gobio occitaniae | reverse complement strand
GTACGCTCCGGACACACACCTCACCGCGCGCCTCTGATAGCCCTGGCCACAGCTGACCGTACACTGCAAAACACAGACATCACACACACTCACAAACACTGAACACACACACACACACACACACACACCAGACAGAGCCGGCCGAGGTGTGTCCTCACCGTACTCCAGCCTCCGATCTGCCAGGACGCGCACTCAGGGAGCTCACAGCTGCCCACCGCCGAGGGTTTGGTGTTCGGGTCACAGCGCGCCTCACTCAGATGCTCGTCCCCCAGCATGCACTGCACCTGCCGGTGTCGGACACCCTTCCCACACGTCGCCAGACACTGAACAAACACACAGCTACTGATTATTTTAAGCATTTTAAGTAAATAACGTTTCAGTGTAGTATTATTTGATTAAAGATTCTTGTTTTTCAGGGTTTAGTTGCAGTGAAAGGAACTGTTAATGCTTCACCAAGACATTTTGGACAATTTCATGCTCCCAACTTTGTGGGACCAGTTTGGGGACGGCCCCTTCAGAGCTGAAGCTGTTAGAGCGACTCCATATTAAACCCTAAAGATTGAGAATGGGATGGTGTTGCTTTCGTCAACGAAAAGTATGACTAAATATCGTCGTCAACTAACCTTTATAACGTGACGAAAACGAGACGAGACGCAACGTAAATGCTGGTCATGTGACAATGGCTATAATTAAATGTATAATGCAATATTGTTGACGAATAAAAACGAGATTAATTGTGGTTTGTAAAATAAAAACTATGCTAAAATGTCTCTTCATATTCGTTGACCAAAATGAGACGAGCGAAATGTTATAACGTTATTTTGTCTTGTTTAGTTGCGTTATTATTATCATTTTGCAGTATTTCTGTGTCTCACTTCAGGGGCTGCATCAGGAACTCTTAATGTGTCACCAAGACATTTGTGGACGGCCCCTTCCTGTCCCAGCATGACTGACCAGTGCACAAAGCGTCTCCATAAAGACGATGAGCGAGTTTGGTGTGGAGGAACTTAATTTCTTATGGAATACTGCTAGCCTGACGTCGTCATACTCAGTTCTAGTGAGAATATGAGTCTGCTCTGCTCCTTTGGGCTGTGATTATGGGGCGTGTTTCAACCGAACCAGGAAAGGCCTCAATTGGATAGACCTACAACCAATCAGAGCAAAGGAGCGACGCATAACGTTAGTTGTCAAATGTCAACAGAACTCAACTGCATTGTGTTGCCAAGTCTGCGGGTTGAAGCAACCCCAATTATGTGATATACAGACGCAGGAATGCGAATTTTAGCTGCAGCCCTGCCAAAATAACACATATTTTACCCCCCCAAATGCCTTTTTTTTCCCGGAGAACCCCCCCGAAAGCTATTGGGCTTGTTTTTGGCTAGTTTTGAGGAACATCAGCAATTGGGTGGGTTTTGTTGTAAAAACTTGGCAACCCTGTCTGCCCCGCACACTGGAATAAGTTAGAAGAAAAAGATGAGTGTAAACGATCTTTGCCGGTTTTGTAAAAACAGAATTTAAGGATACACAGAGTACTTACCAACACCATCATCATTTCTGAGAGAAATAGTAAAGGTGAACGCATATACGAACAAGTTCTCCGTTTAGGATTAGAACAAACTCAACCCAAGAGCCTTTGATGACGTGGATGATTACGTTAATGTTTATCATCTGTCCATCATCGTCTAAAGCCCGCCCTGATGATTTCATTGGTCCGAACAGTTTCTGTTCGGGCATAATTACTCCTCTACGGATCAAGTGCAGACCGAACTGCCCGAGTTAAAATGTTGTGGGCGGGGCTAAGTTCGGCTGGCATCCAGGCTAGAATACTGCAGTATTTATTTTAAATGATTTATCGGTGCACATCATTATTGAGTTAAATTCATGTTCCTAGTAATCTTGAGTCAGAATAACTTCATCTCTTCTCTGATGACGAGGGCGGAGCCACCTGTCACTCACATGAGATCCACCAATAGCAAACCACAACCATCCAATCAATTCCCCACAGACAAAATCAAGCCCCGCCCTACATTTGTTCTTGTTTGAGAAGCGCTTCACTTGATATATGGCAGAATAGGGCGGAAAAGATGATCACATATGATGAGTTTTTGGCATCAGTACCTCGCTCCACTGGCTGGCGCTCCAGTCGGGACAGGACACATCGCCGCAGGGTTCACTCAGGACTCTCTGCTGCTCATCACACTCTCGCTCCACCAGCCGGCGGCCCAGGTTGTTCATGCAGAACGCCTGTCGCGTCCGGACGCCACGTCCACAGCTCTTAGAGCACTGCAAACACAGTCACAGAGCAACAACGTCAACAATCACATGCAAATCTACAGATCCTTGTGTTAAATCACACATTAACAGTAGTATTTTTACAAAAAAGACGTGTAAAAAACAGCCCATGTCAGCCATTTCTCAACGAGACGAGCTGCTGGCAGAAGCCCCGCCCATGAGGAGAATTCACATCTGTTGTGCAGTGAATGTCACTCGCGAATGAAGCGAGTAAACTCAACATGTTCAAGCGTTCAACTTCGCGTGAATAGCATGATTTATTCGTGTCAATCGCGTCCGGTGTGAACGCACAGTAATAGAGCTGTTTGTGAATCTAAAAGATTGAACGCAAATAACGCAGCATCCGTTTTTATATTCATTTTTGCCCAGCGTTACATGATCACGCTCCTATTCATGTAAATGCTTCCAAGCGCAACAAGGCACAAGAGAATGTGCTGTATGTCAATGTCCTGTCTGTGTGTGTGTGTGTGTGTGTCAGTGTCCTGTCTGTGTGTGTGTGTGTGTCAGTGTCCTGTCTGTGTGTGTGTGTGTGTCAGTGTCCTGTCTGTGTGTGTGTGTGTGTCAGTGTCCTGTCTGTGTGTGTGTGTGTGTGTGTGTGTGTCAGTGTCCTGTCTGTGTGTGTGTGTGTGTGTCAGTGTCCTGTCTGTGTGGCTGCGTCTCATATCAGCTAATCGAGGGACACTCTGACACACACACACACACACACACACACACACACACACGCACACTCGACACACAGACAGACTCGTGTCAGTCTCCTGCTCAAATCGAGTTCTCTTTTGCTCATGAACCAACAATAACAACAACACAGAGGATTTTGAGTATTCTCATATTAGGAGTCTTAAATTAGTTAAATAACGTCTTAAATGAACTTAAAGAGTTGTGAGGAAATGAGATGCGCGGGACAGCGCGTCAGATCTGCGGCTGTTCTTAAAGTGACAGTAGCACTGATGATGATGTCATTAATGTTCATCAAAGAACAACGGAACAGAGAAAATTGTAGCTTTAATGATGATTCATCTATATTTCATTTATTATTTATGCAGTTAAGAAAGGTGTTGATAACTATTACATTTCTGTATATGTCTAACACTAGTTTTTTTACCTTAAATGCATGCAAACATATTGTAGGCGACTCCGAGAACACAAAATGAGCAACCTTTGAAAACTTTGAGCATAATATGGGCGGTTCAGTAAGTGCGGATATGAGTTGTAGTGCGGGTCACCTGAGACCAGGCGCTGTACTGCCAGCTTTTGAGAAGGCAGTCGCCATGACAGGCCTCTCGCGTCTGCGGTTTGGGCAGGTCTGAGCAGGCGCGGCTCTCCACGGGTTCACTCAGTCTCTTGCTCTGGCTGTAGCGCATACACACCACGTCCAGCGAGCGGGAACCCGGACCGCATTTACTGGAGCAGTCGCTGCGGCCCGCCACGTGCCACCTGAGGAGCACAGAGAAAAAAACGTTCAGCGTTCAGCAGTGCTGGAAAGAGAACTGAAAAAGCACACTCAAGTAAAAGTACTGATACTTGTCAAAAAATGTAGTGCTAGTAGAGTAAAAGTACCTGTCCTAAATACTACTCATAAAAAGTCAAAGTACTCAAGAGTAGTGAGTATTATGCTATGAATGTTATTCCACCTTATACCCTGCAAATTAAAAATGTAGCTTATGGATGATTCTCAGTAAGAACAAAAAAACATGAGATCAGCAGTGTTTCAATATTTCTCCAAGTTTTATTTTTGACTGCTAGCACTAAAAATACAGCCATGTAATATTTGAGAAAGCAACCAATAATCTGGTAACATTTATGACAACCAGTCTGTAGAGGTTTTCATGCGATTAATTAAAAAAGGTTGCAAAGCGTTGTACATTAACAATTTTATGTTAAAAAAGCAGTTCTTTGTTTTCAAGACGCATTCATTGTTAAAAGAATACACTTCAGAAATCAGAATCGAGTTACTCACGATTTTCACCAATGATTATTTTTGCTTGTAATTAAAAACCTGAACCTGATTTAAATATAAATCTGATGTTTTATGAAAGTTATTTGCTATATACATGGACTACAATTTTAAATCGCCATGAGAACACATTACATTAAAATATGCACTTGTAATGAGTGTAAAATCAACATTATAATTTTCACTCAAAATCTTTTCTTTATTATTAAAAACTCAGATTGTCTTATTTTGAATATATTTTTTTATTTTCATTGGATTGTCTTTTGATTTAATTATGCTGGTATGTATATTTTTGGAGTTTTATATATGATTTGTAATGAAGTGTACCGCCCCTTTAAGAAACACTTAACTTTGGACACGTTCTCTCCTCGCTCAGTTGATAAGCTACACTGAGATGAGGATGTATGTTGGCTCACGGAGCAATTTCACGATTTCAGTCATCATACAGTAACCAGCAACAACACCCTTTCATAAAGCGCGCGTGCCTCTCACTCTAGGCTGGTCGAGACTCACTAACGCTATGGTTGATATGACAGGATTCACACGTGTGACGCATGGAGACAGGACTTATTATTCGCCTTGGCCCAATCACATTGACAGGACAAAAATAAACATAATGTAGCGACTGCAGGTTTAGGGAAAATAGCGCAGTAAAAGTACAGATACAGCACTTAAAATATACTCAAGCAAAAGTAAAAGTACACTGTTTTTAAACTACTTAATAAAGTACAATTCCTGAGAAAAACTACTCAATTACAGTAACGAGAGTATTTGTAATTCGTTACTTTACACCACTGGCATTCGGTTTGTTTGGGTCCCTTTCGAAAGGGAACTTGCGCTGCGTCAGCTGACGCTACGGGGAACACCTCCAGCGTGACAGGTGTCTGAACTACTATCGAATCATGGCAATCCTATTGACCGGCGACAGCCTATGATGTCATCAAGGTGCGACCAGGAACTATATAAGGGTGCCTTTCCAACATGACACCGCTTCTTCGTCTTCAGGGACTGTTTTGTCTGAATGCTTCGAGTTAAGGTAATCCAAATCCATGTATTTCTGCCAGGGATCAAGAGCATGATTATGGAGCTGTTTGTTTGTTTGTGTATGTGAGCGTTTGTCAATCCGAGATCGCTCCGTTCTCGTCTGATTCTCTTCCTGAGGGAAGAGGGTTTGGCATCCGAGACTGATGATGCGGCCCCGCTCATGCCGAGGCTGAGCGCGGACGCGAGTCACATGTTTCTTGGATAGAGCTCGCTGAGGCGGCTGACGAGACTTATCTGCAAGTGCTCTAGGGATGGCGGTGAGAAGGGAGATTTATCTTCTCGGCCATCCCGACTGTGTATGCTGAGCCTTTGAATGTTATAAAGCGCGCTGCAGGCGGGCTGCGGCTGCCATGTTGGTGCGTTAGAGGAGAGATCGCTCGCTCGTGTTAGATTAAGCGATTGGTCTCTCCCCGTCCATATCATCGCCTCAGTTGGGCTTTTTCATTCCTTCCTGATCTTCCTATTTAGATCGAGAGGGCATGGAATCACCCATATTCGGCTTGTTCACTGACATCAGCGGTAGGTCGCTGACGTTGGGAGGATAAGAGAATATGGGTATGTGTCGTCGCCACCGACTGACGGGTGCAATCGCGTATCAACCTGCCATCTGATTCTTCAAAATGATGTTTCGAAGCAAACCTATTGGCAGGGCACACACAGCAGCAGGTCAGCCCAGTGCTACTTCCCTCACCATGGCGGTGTTGTAAAAATGCACACCAGGCAGATCTGCTGAGGATCTCAATCAGGGGATGTTTTTCTGATGCGGTGGTGGTGCACCAGCCGGAGACTGGGTCTGAGGACCAGCATTGCTGAGGTGCATTCGGCAACGTCTGAGGACCTGCATACCACTGAGATCCGGGTCCCTGGCAGGTGGGAGGCGTCATGGTCCAAGGACCGAAGACGGGGCCCGAGGGCCAACATCGCCTCTCGGGCACCCCCTCAGTCGAGGCGGACTCCCGGGGGAAGTAGGAGTTCTATATCACAATTGTAGTCAAAAAATAAAAGCATTGATGATGGGTCTCCTTCTTGAAGTAAGAATTGCATTGACCCTCACTCCTCTACTTCATCTCCTCTCCAGGCGCTTCTTACATCCGGCCTGGGGTGGGCCCGTGATGATTATATTCTAGGCCCGCCGGGCTGGTCTGTGAGAGCGCCCCCTCAGGATGGTGGTCGTATACTAGCTTGATGGCTGTTTTTTTCAAAGTTTGAAGCGCCGTAGGAGCGAGTGGTGAGTCCCCCTCGAGAAGGGTGAAGGACCCTCTTTCGCTCTCCTGAGAGGGTTTGGGGGATTATGGATCATCGTTGGACATCGCAGGGCCTGCAGCTCCCCGTGAGTAAGCTGAGAACGACCTTTTTGATGTTTGTGTATGATTGCCTCACTTTAGGTCCCCAGTTTCGGTAACGGTTGGTAGCATGGGTGCTAACAGGTAGCAAGCTGCACAGGTCTTCCCTGTGGGATTCGCCATTGGGTAGCAGGCTTCAACCTGGCCTCCAGTCACTGGACATCTAGCAGTGGATCGCTGTCAGGTAGTAGGCTTCACCAGGCCTCACTGAAAATTAGCTTCTGGGTGGTAGGCCCCAGCGGGCCTCCCTAACGCCTGTTCGGCCTCCTGAGCACGTTTTAAAGTAGGTGCTTGGTAGATCCTAGGATCGAGCGGCTAAATCCCCTCGCTAGCAAGGGTTGGAAAGCACTTTGCTGAGCGCTGCTCTCCAGGATAACCCGTCTCTGAGGTTCGGCTGGAGGAGGACACTGCCATTTTGCAGTACCTCAGCGGGATGTCTCTTCAGAGGCGAGTACACTTAAGCAGACAGGGGTTGGCCGAACCTATGTGTCCCACATAGAGGTCGCTAGGTCAGGCCTCCCTGGTGGCATTCTGTGAATTCTTCCCGAATAGTGACTGGCGCGGGTTCCCTCGGGTCCCCTAGCCACGTTCCCTTAAAGGAACCCCTTCTGTTGAATGGGCTGGTTCCAGGCCTTTGAGCGGCCAGGGTAGGACTTCATATGGTATGCGAAGGCTCCTTCTCAAGTTTATAGCTTGGGCTTTGACCGTAGGGAATGCTGTCACTGACAGCCTAATGTGACCAGAGGAGGAGTGATTCAGGCATTTCAGTTGAATTTGCTTGTCTTGACAGTTGTCACTGCCAGTGGGCATGCACTCCCTTCGGCATGGCGGCGTGGGTATATCGTTCAACGTAGCGTCAGCTGACGCAGCGCGAGTTCCCTGTTCTCAGGGAACTAGGGTTACATACTTAACTGAGACGTTTTCTTTTGTGTTCACATTTTTAGAAACCAAGAAACTTCAAAAAAATGTAATCGCATTGTCCGCTAAAAAATTGTCTGAAATATCCGTATTCAATTCAGTTTGACAGCAAATGCAGTTTTGGTTTTCCTTTCAGTGTTTGCAGAATGTGTGCGTTCAGTTTTTCTGTTGGAGCATCACTAGAATGAGACCCGGGAGCTGTTGTGCGCATGCACCTGAGTTCACAGTCGCTGTTGCAGGGCTCCGTCGTGCCTCTGGGTCGAGGTAAATACTCACACCTCTGCTCCGAAACCACCAGGTGATCGCTCTTACGAACACACACGGCCTTCCGTCGCCGCTCACCTGCAGATGAACACACAGATGAGAAAGAGATGAGAAAAACCAGAGAGAGATGAGAAACACCAGAGAGTGATGAGAAACACCAGAGAGAGATGAGAAGGAGATGAGAAACACCAGAGAGAGATGAGAAAGAGATGAGAAACACCAGAGAGAGATGAGAACAAGATGAGAAACACCAGAGAGAGATGAGAACAAGATGAGAAACACCAGAGAGAGATGAGAAAGAGATGAGAAACACCAGAGAGTGATGAGAACAAGATGAGAAACACCAGAGAGTGATGAGAACAAGATGAGAAACACCAGAGAGAGATGAGAAAGAGATGAGAAACACCAGAGAGTGATGAGAACAAGATGAGAAACACCAGAGAGTGATGAGAACAAGATGAGAAACACCAGAGAGTGATGAGAACAAGATGAGAAACACCAGAGAGTGATGAGAACAAGATGAGAAACACCAGAGAGATGAGAAAGAGATGAGAAACACCAGAGAGAGATGAGAAAGATATGAGAAACACCAGAGAGAGATGAGAAAGAGATGAGAAACACCAGAGAGTGATGAGAACAAGATGAGAAACACCAGAGAGTGATGAGAAAGATATGAGAAACACCAGAGAGTGATGAGAACAAGATGAAAAATACCAGAGAGTGATGAAAAAGAGATGAGACACCAGAGAGAGATGAGAGAGAGATGAGAAAGAGATGAGAAACACCAGAGAGAGATGAGAGAGTGATGAAAAAGAGATGAGAAACACCAGAGAGAGATGAGAGAGAGATGAGAAAGAGATGAGAAACACCAGAGAGTGATGAGAACAAGATGAGAAACACCAGAGAGTGATGAGAAAGAGATGAGAAACACCAGAGAGAGATGAGAACAAGATGAGAAACACCAGAGAGAGACGAGAAAGATATGAGAAACACCAGAGAGAGATGAGAAAGAGATGAAAAACACCAGAGAGAGATGAGAAAGAGATGAGAAACACCAGAGAGTGATGAGAAAGAGATGAGAAACACCAGAGAGAGACGAGAAAGATATGAGAAACACCAGAGAGAGATGAGAAAGAGATGAGAAACACCAGAGTGATGAGAAAGAGATGAGAAACACCAGAGAGTGATGAGAAAGAGATGAGAAACACCAGAGAGTGATGAGAAAGAGATGAGAAACACCAGAGAGAGATGAGAAAGAGATGAGAAACACCAGAGAGAGATGAGAAAGAGATGAGAAACACCAGAGAGTGATGAGAAAGAGGTGAGAAACACCAGAGAGAGATGAGAAAGAGATGAGAAACACCAGAGAGTGATGAGAAAGAGATGAGAAACACCAGAGAGTGATGAGAAAGAGATGAGACACACCAGAGTGATGAGAAAGAGATGAGAAACACCAGAGAGAGATGAGAAAGAGATGAGAAACACCAGAGAGTGATGAGAAAGAGATGAGAAACACCAGAGAGAGATGAGAAAGAGATGAGAAACACCAGAGAGAGATGAGAAAGAGATGAGAAACACCAGAGAGAGATGAGAAAGAGATGAGAAACACCAGAGAGAGATGAGAAAGATATGAGAAACACCAGAGAGAGATGAGAAAGAGATGAGAAACACCAGAGAGAGATGAGAAAGATATGAGAAACACCAGAGAGAGATGAGAAAGAGATGAGAAACACCAGAGAGAGATGAGAAAGAGATGAGAAACACCAGAGAGTGATGAAAAAGAGATGAGAAACACCAGAGAGTGATGAGAAAGATATGAGAAACACCAGAGAGTGATGAGAACAAGATGAAAAACACCAGAGAGTGATGAAAAAGAGATGAGAAACACCAGAGAGAGATGAGAACAAGATGAGAAACACCAGAGAGTGATGAGAACAAGATGAGAAACACCAGAGAGTGATGAGAAAGAGATGAGAAACACCAGAGAGAGATGAGAAACACCAGAGAGTGATGAGAAAGAGATGAGAAACACCAGAGAGAGATGAGAAACACCAGAGAGTGATGAGAACAAGATGAGAAACACCAGAGAGTGATGAGAAAGAGATGAGAAACACCAGAGAGAGATGAGAACAAGATGAGAAACACCAGAGAGTGATGAGAACAAGATGAGAAACACCAGAGAGTGATGAGAAAGAGATGGGAAACACCTGAGAGTGATTAGAAGGTGTTTGAGGACAGAAAACCAAAAATGGGTGCAGGCAGATAAAGACCCAGACATAAAGCAGAACCTTGACACATGCGGCTGCACTCCTGCCACGGCCCTGACGGATCCCAGACAAACTGCTCCCGCTGCTCCTCGATGGGAATACTGAAGGAATATCTGACGTCAGGATTATACAGGTTTCCCACGCACAGAACCTGAGACGACAGGAAGTTCACAAAACCTGTAAATCAGTGGTATAAAAGGCCCAATATACTTCAAGCGTTATTGAAAATAAATACTAATACTGACATTAAAATGAAAACTGAAAATCAAAAAATTAAAGCTAACTCAAGATATTAAGACTCGCCTGCAGCACAAGCTCCTCCTCGATCCGTTGCGTGCAGTTGATCCGTTCCTCTGTAGTGTTGGATCCACTGTACTCAATCTCTGCTCCCTTAAAGGTGATTTCCCTTTTAAACATGGACACTACAAAGTTTCCGTTCAGGAGGAAGTTGGACTGACTGTCAGACAGAGCTGCAGATCAGAGGACGAGAAGGATCAGAACTGGACAGATCAGATGCCATTGGTTTACTGATTTATGTTTTTTCTGAATTGGTTTGCATGCGCATTCTTCACTGAAGTACCATGCAAATATCATGGCATGTGAAAATGAAAAGCATGTATCAGAGGACCGTGGTATTATCATCTGATACCATCACTGTAACACCAGGGTAATGTGGCCTGCTAATACATGTACTGAACTCACCGAGGTAGTTATCATCTTCTGGTAATCCTGAGTAGCTGACCTGCTTTATATCTATGTTGGTGGCACCAGCAGGAATCCGAACCACAACGTTATAACCTAAAACACCAAAGAGTGATTAGAACAAGATGAGAAACACCAGAGTGATGAGAAAGAGATGAGAAACACCAGAGAGAGATGAGAAACACCAGAGAGAGATGAGAAAGAGATGAGAAACACCAGAGAGAGATGAGAACAAGATGAGAAACACCAGAGAGTGATGAGAAAGAGATGAGAAACACCAGAGAGAGATGAGAAAGAGATGAGAAACACCAGAGAGAGATGAGAAAGAGATGAGAAACACCAGAGAGTGATGAGAACAAGATGAGAAACACAAGAGAGAGATGAGAAAGAGATGAGAAACACCAGAGAGTGATGAGAAAGAGATGAGAAACACCAGAGAGAGATGAGAACAAGATGAGAAACACCAGAGTGATGAGAAAGAGATGAGAAACACCAGAGAGTGATGAGAACAAGATGAGAAACACCAGAGAGAGATGAGAAAGAGATGAGAAACACCAGAGAGAGATGAGAACAAGATGAGAAACACCAGAGTGATGAGAAAGAGATGAGAAACACCAGAGTGATGAGAAAGAGATGAGAAACACCAGAGAGTGATGAGAAAGAGATAAGAAACACCAGAGAGAGATGAGAAAGAGATGAGAAACACCAGAGAGTGATGAGAACAAGATGAGAAACACCAGAGAGTGATGAGAAAGAGATGAGAAACACCAGAGAGAGATGAGAAAGAGATGAGAAACACCAGAGAGTGATGAGAAAGAGATGAGAAACACCAGAGAGATGAGAAAGAGATAAGAAACACCAGAGAGAGATGAGAAAGAGATGAGAAACACCAGAGTGATGAGAAAGAGATGAGAAACACCAGAGAGTGATGAGAAAGAGATGAGAAACACCAGAGAGTGATGAGAACAAGATGAGAAACACCAGAGAGAGATGAGAACAAGATGAGAAACACCAGAGAGTGATGAGAACAAGATGAGAAACACCAGAGAGAGATGAGAAAGAGATGAGAAACACCAGAGAGTGATGAGAAAGAGATGAGAAACACCAGAGAGAGATGAGAAAGAGATGAGAAACACCAGAGAGAGATGAGAACAAGATGAGAAACACCAGAGTGATGAGAAAGAGATGAGAAACACCAGAGAGAGATGAGAAAGAGATGAGAAACACCAGAGAGAGATGAGAAAGAGATGAGAAACACCAGAGAGTGATGAGAAAGAGATGAGAAACACCAGAGAGAGATGAGAAAGAGATGAGAAACACCAGAGAGTGATGAGAACAAGATGAAAAACACCAGGGAGAGATGAGAAAGAGATGAGAAACACCAGAGAGTGATGAGAAACACCAGAGTGATGAGAAAGAGATGAGAAACACCAGAGTGATGAGAAAGAGATGAGAAACACCAGAGAGTGATGAGAACAAGATGAGAAACACCAGAGAGTGATGAGAAAGAGATGAGAAACACCAGAGAGAGATGAGAACAAGATGAGAAACACCAGGGAGAGATGAGAAAGAGATGAGAAACACCAGAGAGTGATGAGAAACACCAGAGTGATGAGAAAGATATGAGAAACACCAGAGTGATGAGAAAGAGATGAGAAACACCAGAGAGTGATGAGAACAAGATGAGAAACACCAGAGAGTGATGAGAAAGAGATGAGAAACACCAGAGAGAGATGAGAACAAGATGAGAAACACCAGAGAGTGATGAGAAAGAGATGAGAAACACCAGAGAGAGATGAGAAACACCAGAGAGAGATGAGAAACACCAGAGAGTGATGAGAACAAGATGAGAAACACCAGAGAGTGATGAGAAAGAGATGAGAAACACCAGAGAGAGATGAGAACAAGATGAGAAACACCAGAGTGATGAGAAAGAGATGAGAAACACCAGAGAGTGATGAGAACAAGATGAGAAACACCAGAGAGTGATGAGAACAAGATGAGAAACACCAGAGAGTGATGAGAAAGAGATGAGAAACACTAGATAGAGATGAGAAGAAGATGAGAAACACCAGAGAGAGATGAGAAGAAGATGAGAAACACCAGAGAGAGATGAGAAGAAGATTAGAAACACCAGATAGAGATGAGAAAGAGATGAGAAACACCAGAGAGATGAGAAAGAGATGAGAAACACTAGATAGAGATGAGAAGATGAGAAACACCAGAGAGTGATGAGAAGAAGATGAGAAACACCAGAGAGTGATGAGAAAGAGATGAGAAACACTAGATAGAGATGAGAAGAAGATGAGAAACACTAGATAGAGATGAGAAGAAGATGAGAAACACCAGAGAGTGATGAGAACAAGATGAGAAACACCAGAGAGAGATGAGAACAAGATGAGAAACACCAGAGAGAGATGAGAAGATGAGAAACACCAGAGAGAGATGAGAACAAGATGAGAAACACCAGAGAGAGATGAGAAGAAGATTAGAAACACCAGAGAGTGATGAGAAAGAGATGAGAAACACCAGAGAGAGATGAGAAAGAGATGAGAAACTAGCCTGGTTAAAACCAGACCATTCTCAGTAGTAACTGAGTTATGGTCTGGCAAAGCTTCATAGACAAATCATTTCCAAAGGGGCGTCACCAACGGGCGTCGCTCAAATGCCTCTCGGCGCAATTGGATAGACCTAAAACCAATCAGAGCGATGAGGGAGATGACGTATGCAGAGCGACGGAGAAACATCTGACTGGCCGTTTCTCAATATGTGTTCTTGTCTGTACTTGTGTTCTCAAATAGGAAATGTCCCCGGTTTCCATTTCAGAAATCTGGTCACCTTACCTAAACCACATATTAATGTTTAATATATTATTTTTAAAATGTAAACGAAAAGAGGCAGGGTGTTTTATACTTCGTTTTATTATAAATATATAAGATAATCAATGTAGGCCTAGCTACGCGTTGCCTGAACCACATTCGTGTGGCTATTATTATTATTATGTTTAATTTGTATTTTTTTATGAAATGAGGCAGTGGTGTTTTATGACATATTTCGTACGCGAACTTCTGACTTGCGTCCGTGACTTACCAAGTTTGACTCCGGAGAACGAACTCCCGAGGACGGGAGGACACTAGTCCGCCTACTGCTCTTGACAGTATCACTCAGTATATATTTGTATATGTAGTGCAGGCAATGCATATTATCTTCAATGCATGTTTATAACAAAACGAAATATAATAAACCCAGCCTCTTTTCGTTTACATTTACACACACGCACGCACGCACACACACACACAAAATATAGGCTATGATTATCACTGTTATAAATTAAATATGACACAAAACACAACCCAGTCTCTTTTTATTAAATGTCAGTTTATGTGTGATCATCAATAACAATTATAAAAGTATAAGTAAAAGGTGTAAGAAGCTATACAATAAATAAAGCAATTCAGTCAAATTTCACTTAAGTCAGCGCTAGGAGACTACAACGGTAAAGTTTAATATCTTAAAAATATAAAGTTATGAAACTTCACTTTGCCCTCAGACAAAACGATCTGTCTAGGAACAAATTATAGATTAATGAGAGCAAAGATCAGCCGTTAGATCTACACAAGACGAGACGGTTTAACCACTACAGAGACATCAGAGCCAGCGGCAGACGGCAGAAGGACTGGCCGAGGAAAGGCGTCTCTCGGCGGGCTCAATTATCAATTGAGCGCCGCTGGTCCACTGGAGCTCACAACTCCGAAAACGGCAGATCTAATTTTTAAAAAGCACAGATTTGAGCTTTAAACAACTACATTCACTCCTGAAAAGGACATAAAACTATATTTTGTAAAACATTAACACTACCAGAGGACTCTCGCTAAAACCCATTCGTTTAACGTTAGCCACCAAAGGGCCAAGCTGGTATATCAGACTTTTGCCGAATCCAGTCGGTAAGACAGCGATAACATCTTTTTTAGATATAAAGGCTTCGAGTGTTGTTCTTTGCTCGGGTTTTAACGAAAAGGAGAAGTTTACATCGCTTAAAACAGACGCGATAGCTGATTCGAACGAGTGATGCTCCACAGCAGCGGCAAATCTGCTTCAATGTCGCTGCGCTGTCGTCATCGTGTAAAGCCCGCCCGAACATTTCTAATTGGTGCCGCGATTTCTAGGGTTTAGAAATGGGTTTGAATGGACTCTTTGCCAGACTACCTGCAGAGCAAATCTAAATTTGCCGGAAGTTGTCTGGGTTTTCCCAGGCTAATGAGAAACACCAGATAGAGATGAGAAAGAGATGAGAAACACCAGATAGAGATGAGAAAGAGATGAGAAACACCAGATAGAGATGAGAAAGAGATGAGAAACACCAGATAGAGATGAGAAAGAGATGAGAAACACCAGATAGAGATGAGAAAGAGATGAGAAACACCAGAGAGTGATGAGAAAGAGATGAGAAACACCAGAGAGTGATGAGAAAGAGATGAGAAATACCAGAGAGTGATGAGAAAGAGATGAGAAACACCAGAGAGTGATGAGAAAGAGATGAGAAACACCAGAGAGAGATGAGAAAGAGATGAGAAATACCAGAGAGTGATGAGAAAGAGATGAGAAACACCAGAGAGTGATGAGAAAGAGATGAGAAACACCAGAGAGTGATGAGAAAGAGATGAGAAACACCAGAGAGTGATGAGAAAGATATGAAAAACACCAGAGAGAGATGAGAAAGAGATGAGAAACACCAGATAGAGATGAGAAAGAGATGAGAAACACCAGATAGAGATGAGAAAGAGATGAGAAACACCAGAGAGAGATGAGAACAAGATGAGAAATACCAGAGAGAGATGAGAAAGATATGAAAAACACCAGAGAGTGATGAGAAAGAGATGAGAAACACCAGAGAGTGATGAGAAAGAGATGAGAAACACCAGAGAGTGATGAGAAAGATATGAAAAACACCAGAGAGATGAGAAAGAGATGAGAAACACCAGAGAGATGAGAAAGAGATGAGAAACACCAGAGAGATGAGAAAGAGATGAGAAACACCAGAGAGATGAGAAAGATATGAGAAACACCAGAGAGATGAAAAAGAGATGAGAAACACCAGAGAGTGATGAGAAAGAGATGAGAAACACCAGAGAGTGATGAGAAAGAGATGAGAAACACCAGAGAGTGATGAGAAAGAGATGAGAAACACCAGAGAGAGATGAGAAAGAGATGAGAAACACCAGAGAGTGATGAGAAAGAGATGAGAAACACCAGATAGAGATGAAAAAGAGATGAGAAACACCAGAGAGAGATGAGAAAGAGATGAGAAACACCAGAGAGTGATGAGAAAGAGATGAGAAACACCAGAGAGAGATGAGAAAGAGATGAGAAACACCAGAGAGAGATGAGAAAGAGATGAGAAACACCAGAGAGTGATGAGAAAGAGATGAGAAACACCAGAGAGAGATGAGAAAGAGATGAGAAACACCAGAGAGTGATGAGAAAGAGATGAGAAACACCAGAGAGATGAGAAAGAGATGAGAAACACCAGAGTGATGAGAAAGAGATGAGAAACACCAGAGAGTGATGAGAACAAGATGAGAAACACCAGAGAGAGATGAGAAACACCAGAGAGAGATGAGAAACACCAGAGAGAGATGAGAAAGAGATGAGAAACACCAGAGAGAGATGAGAAACACCAGAGAGTGATGAGAAAGAGATGAGAAACACCAGATAGAGATGAGAAAGAGATGAGAAACACCAGAGAGAGATGAGAAAGAGATGAGAAACACCAGAGAGTGATGAGAAAGAGATGAGAAACACCAGAGAGATGAGAAAGAGATGAGAAACACCAGAGTGATGAGAAAGAGATGAGAAACACCAGAGAGAGATGAGAAAGAGATGAGAAACACCAGAGAGTGATGAGAAAGAGATGAGAAACACCAGAGAGATGAGAAAGAGATGAGAAACACCAGAGTGATGAGAAAGAGATGAGAAACACCAGAGAGAGATGAGAAAGAGATGAGAAACACCAGAGAGAGATGAGAAAGAGATGAGAAACACCAGAGAGATGAGAAACACCAGAGAGAGATGAAAAAGAGATGAGAAACACCAGAGAGAGATGAGAAAGAGATGAGAAACACCAGAGAGATGAGAAAGAGATGAGAAACACCAGAGAGAGATGAAAAAGAGATGAGAAACACCAGAGAGATGAGAAAGAGATGAGAAACACCAGAGTGATGAGAAAGAGATGAGAAACACCAGATAGAGATGAAAAAGAGATGAGAAACACCAGATAGAGATGAAAAAGAGATGAGAAACACCAGAGTGATGAGAAAGAGATGAGAAACACCAGAGAGAGATGAGAAAGAGATGAGAAACACCAGAGTGATGAGAAACACCAGAGAGAGATGAGAAACACCAGAGAGAGATGAGAAAGAGATGAGAAACACCAGAGAGAGATGAGAAAGAGATGAGAAACACCAGAGAGTGATGAGAAAGAGATGAGAAACATCAGTGAGAGATGAGAACAAGATGAGAAACACCAGAGAGAGATGAGAAAGAGATGAGAAACACCAGAGAGATGAGAAAGAGATGAGAAACACCAGAGAGTGATGAGAACAAGATGAGAAACACCAGAGAGATGAGAAAGAGATGAGAAACACCAGAGAGATGAGAAAGAGATGAGAAACACCAGAGAGAGATGAGAAAGAGATGAGAAACACCAGAAAGAGATGAGAAACACCAGAGAGAGATGAGAAAGAGATGAGAAACACCAGAAAGAGATGAGAAACACCAGAGAGTGATGAGAAAGAGATGATAAACACCAGAGAGAGATGAGAACAAGATGAGAAACACCAGAAAGAGATGAGAAACACCAGAGAGTGATGAGAAAGAGATGATAAACACCAGAGAGAGATGAGAAAGAGATGAGAAACACCAGAAAGAGATGAGAAACACCAGAAAGAGATGAGAAACACCAGAAAGAGATGAGAAACACCAGAAAGAGATGAGAAACACCAGAAAGAGATGAGAAACACCAGAGAGTGATGAGAAAGAGATGAGAAACACCAGAGAGTGATGAGAACAAGATGAGAAACACCAGAGAGTGATGAGAAAGAGATGATAAACACCAGAGAGAGATGAGAAAGAGATGAGAAACACCAGAGAGAGATGAGAAAGAGATGAGAAACACCAGAAAGAGATGAGAAACACCAGAAAGAGATGAGAAACACCAGAAAGAGATGAGAAACACCAGAAAGAGATGAGAAACACCAGAAAGAGATGAGAAACACCAGAGAGTGATGAGAAAGAGATGAGAAACACCAGAGAGTGATGAGAAAGAGATGAGAAACAACAGAGAGTGATGAGAAAGAGATGATAAACACCAGAGAGAGATGAGAAAGAGATGAGAAACACCAGAAAGAGATGAGAAACACCAGAGAGTGATGAGAAAGAGATGAGAAACACCAGAGAGAGATGAGAAAGAGATGAGAAACACCAGAGAGAGATGAGAAAGAGATGAGAAACACCAGAAAGAGATGAGAAACACCAGAAAGAGATGAGAAACACCAGAAAGAGATGAGAAACACCAGAGAGTGATGAGAAAGAGATGAGAAACACCAGAGAGAGATGAGAAACACCAGAGAAAGATGAGAAAGAGATGATAAACACCAGAGAGATGAGAAACACCAGAGAGTGATGAGAAAGAGATGAGAAACACCAGAGAGAGATGAGAAAGAGATGAGAAACATCAGAGAGAGATGAGAAAGAGATGAGAAACACCAGAGAGATGAGAAACACCAGAGAGAGATGAGAAACACCAGAGAGAGATGAGAAAGAGATGATAAACACCAGAGAGATGAGAAACACCAGAGAGTGATGAGAAAGAGATGAGAAACACCAGAGAGAGATGAGAAAGAGATGAGAAACATCAGAGAGAGATGAGAAAGAGATGAGAAACATCAGAGAGATGAGAAACACCAGAGAGTGATGAGAAAGAGATGAGAAACACCAGAGAGAGATGATAAACACCAGAAAGAGATGATAAACACCAGAGAGAGATGAGAAAGAGATGAGAAACACCAGAGAGATGAGAAACACCAGAAAGAGATGAGAAACACCAGAGAGTGATGAGAAAGAGATGATAAACACCAGAGAGAGATGAGAAAGAGATGAGAAACATCAGAGAGATGAGAAACACCAGAGAGATGAGAAAGAGATGAGAAACACCAGAGAGATGAGAAACACCAGAGAGTGATGAGAAAGAGATGAGAAACACCAGAGAGAGATGAAAAAGAGATGAGAAACACCAGAGAGAGATGAGAAAGAGATGAGAAACACCAGAGAGAGATGAGAAAGAGATGAGAAACACCAGAGAGAGATGAGAAAGAGATGAGAAACACCAGAGAGAGATGAGAAAGAGATGAGAAACACCAGAGAGTGATGAGAAAGAGATGAGAAACACCAGAGAGAGATGAGAAAGAGATGAGAAACACCAGAGAGAGATGAGAGAGAGATGAGAAACACCAGAGAGAGAGAGATGAGAAACACCAGAGAGAGATGAGAAAGAGATGAGAAACACCAGAGAGAGAGATGAGAAACACCAGAGAGAGAGATGAGAAACACCAGAGAGAGATGAGAAACACCAGAGAGAGAGATGAGAAAGAGATGAGAAACACCAGACACTTAACTCTCACCGTATTGTGCGTTGTTGAAGGTTCCAGCGAGGGTCTTACATGACGAGTTGTCTCCTCCACAGACACCACACTTATCATTTCTTGCCTTTGAATTCAAAACGTGGTCACAACCTGCTTGCTAAGAGACACACACACACACACACAATCAAGATTGTCAGTTCCCATTTGCATCACACAAATGTACCATATGCACATACCATAGATTTAACATTCTTATTTTAGACGTACTGCGGTAACGCGATGGTTTTTGGATAAATGCCATAGTTGTACCATGTTATTCTTTGAATTACCTTATAAATATCATGGTCTATTAATACAGTAATCATGCAATCAAATCATTTTTTAGGGGTAGTTTCATACCCGGCAGAGGCCTTGTACACAGATATCATACGTGTCTGGTCCACACGGGGTTCCGTCAACGACTCGATCCCTCAGCTGATAGTACGCCATTGTCCCCGTGACACGACAGAAGAGTTTACAGCGATCTTTCATCACAACTGAGGAACAGGAGAGATGAGTGTGAGACGTGAAACCA
>JARQWZ010006680.1:2500-7500 GCA_033150135.1 Gobio occitaniae | reverse complement strand
CGTGTGATATACATCTCTGACTACAGGGCTTCAGTTTCACCTGATGGAGTAAAAGCGTTACACACCCGCGTTCGGCTGGCATTGCGTCCGCTCAGAGTCTGACTGAACGTCCGTCTGCGTCCAGAGAAACGAGACGCGCTGCTAATGACCGCGCAAACCTTCCCACGGATGAAGCGCTCGGGATTATCCTAAAGCCGGGCAACGCGATACACCTCGCTTCGGGAAAAGACGGAAAGGAAGGATTAAACAATGACAACGGACATAAAATGAAATTAAATCAACAATGCTCAATGGAAGTCATTTGCTTTCCAGAATCTCATTTTCACAACCTCTCAAACGCTGAATTGTTTCAATGAAAGCAGTTTATGCATCTTAAATACACACAACTAAATACAATTATTTGACAAAACTTCAGTCTGACAGCAAATTAATTATTATGTATAAAGGAAACGCACTTTCACGTCACCTTTTCACCGACCTTGGTAAACAAGTGCACTAACTTAGGTTATGAAAAAGGTTATTAACATAAATAAATAAATGTGGGACAGTTGTAAGAAATAAAAAACAAATGAATTAAATAATAAAAAAATGAAATTAAAACATTAAAATTTAAATATAAAAAAGCAAAATAATAATAATAAAAAATAAAACAAAATATAAAAATAAAATATAAAATAAAATAATAAAATAATAAAAATAAATAAAACGAAAGAAAACAAAATAGAATAAAAATAAAATTAACAAACAAACAAATAAAAAAATTAAAAATAAATTAATAAAATAAAATAAATAATAATAAAATGAAATCAAATAAAATAAAAAAATAATACATTAAATAAAAAACAATCAAATAAAAATAATAAAATAAATAAAACAAAATTAATTAATTTAATAAATAATAAATAAAAAACACCTCTCCTTGTACTGTCACCTTATCGGGGTGGAGAGGTTTGAGTACCCGAATGATCCTGGGAGCTGTCTTGTCTGGGGCTATATGCCCCTGGTAGGGTCTCCCAAGGCAAACAGGTCCTTGGTGACGGGCCAGACTAAGAACAGTTCACAAACCCTTTATGATGACAACTACAGCAAGGACCGAGACGTCGCCCGGCATGGCGCAGCCGGGGCCCCACCCATGGGGCCGGCCGGGCTCAGCCCGAAAGAGTGACGTGGGGCCGCCCTCCTGTGGCTCACCACCTGCAGGAGGCAGCGTAAGGGGCCGGTGCTTAGTGGATCGGGCGACAGTCGAAGGCGAGGCCCCCGACGACCCGATCTCTGGACACGGAATCTGGCTTTGGGGACGTGAATGTCACCTCGTTGGCGGGGAAGGAGCCTGAGCTTGTGCGGGAGGTCGAGAGGTACCGACTAGAGATAGTCGGGCTCACCTCCACGCACAGCTTGGGCTCTGGAACCACACTTCTTGAGAGAGGCTGGACTCTCTACCACTCTGGAGTTGCCTATGGTGAGAGGCGGAGGGCTGGAGTGGGTTTGCTTATAGCCTCCCAGCTCAGCCACCATGTGTTGGAGTTTACCCCGGTGAACGAGAGGGTCGCTTCCCTGTGCCTTCGGCTCGGGGATAGGTCTCTCACTGTTGTTTGTGCCTACGGCCCGAACGGCAGTGCGGAGAACCCGGCCCTCTTGGAGTCCCTGGGAGGGGTGCTGGAAAGTGCTTCAACTGGAGACTCCGTCGTTCTTCTGGGGGACTTCAACGCCCACGTGGGCAGTGACAGTGACACCTGGAGGGGCGTGATTGGGAGGAACGGCCCCCCTGATCTGAACCCGAGTGGTGTTCCGTTATTGGATTTCTGTGCTAGCCACGGTTTGTCCATAACGAACACCATGTTCAGGCATAAGGGTGTCCATCAGTGCACGTGGCACCAGGACACTCTAGACCGGAGGTCGATGATCGACTTTGTGGTCGTGTCATCAGACCTTCGGCCATGTCTTGGACACTCGGGTGAAGAGAGGGACGGAGCTGTCAACTGATCAACACCTGGTGGTGAGTTGGATCCGATGGCGGGGGAGGAAGCTGGACAGACCCGGTAGACCCAAACGTACTGTGAGGGTCTGTTGGGAACGTTTGGCCGAGCCTCCTGTCAGAGAGATCTTCAACTCCCACCTCCGGCAGAGCTTCGACCGGATCCCGAGGGAGTCTGGAGATATTGAGTCCGAGTGGACCATGTTCCCCACCTCCATTGTCGCTGCGGCCGCTCGGAGCTGTGGACACAAGGTCTCCGGTGCCTGTCGAGGCGGCAATCCCCGAACCCGGTGGTGGACACCGGAAGTAAGGGATGCCGTCAAGCTGAAGAAGGAGTCCTATCGGGCCTGGATGGCTTGTGGGACTCCTGAGGCAGCTGACACGTACCGGCGGGCCAAGCGGACTGCAGCCCGGGTAGTCGTGGGGGCAAAAAAATCGGGCCTGGGAGGAGTTTGGTGAGGCCATGGAGAAAGACTATCAGTTGGCCTCAAAGAGATTCTAGCAAACCGTCCGGCGCCTCAGGAGGGGGAAGCCGTGCCCTACCAACACTGTTTACATTGGAGATGGGCACCTGTTGACCTCAACTGGGGATATCGTCGGACGGTGGAAGGAATACTTCGAGGATCTCCTCAATCCCACCGACATGTCTTCCGTTGAGGAAGCAGTGGCTAAGGGCTCGGAGGTGGACTCGTCCATCACCCGGGCTGAAGTCATCGAGGTGGTTAAAAAGCTCCTCGGTGGCAAGGCACCAGGGGTGGATGAGATCCGACCTGAGTACCTCAAGTCTCTGGATGTTGTGGGGCTGTCTTGGCTGACACGCCTCTGCAACATCGCATGGCGGTCGGGGACAGTGCCTCTGGACTGGCAGACCGGGGTGGTGGTCCCTCTTTTCAAGAAGGGGGACCGGAGAGTGTGTTCCAACTACAGGGGGATCACACTTCTCAGCCTCCCCGGGAAAGTCTATGCCAGGGTATTGGAGAGGAGAATTCGGCCGATAGTGGAACCTCGGATTCAGGAGGAACAGTGTGGTTTTCGTCCCGGTCGTGGAACACTGGACCAGCTCTATACCCTCTACAGGGTGCTGGAGGGTTCATGGGAGTTTGCCCAACCAGTCCACATGTGTTTTGTGGATTTGGAGAAGGCATTCGACTGTGTCCCTCGCGGCATCCTGTGGAGGGTGCTCGGGGAGTATGGGGTCGGCGGCCCCTGGTTAGGGCTGTTCGGTCCCTTTACGACCGGAGCAAGAGCTTGGTTCGCATTGCCGGCAGTAAGTCAGACCTGTTCCCGGTGTATGTTGGACTCCGGCAGGGCTGCCCTTAGTCACCGGTTCTGTTCCTAATTTTTTATGGACAGAATTTCTAGGCGCAGCCAAGGGCCAGAGAGTGTCCGGTTTGGGGACCATACGATTTCGTCGCTGCTTTTGCGGATGATATTGTCATGTTGGCCTCCTCAGACCAGGACCTTCAGCGTGCACTGGGGTGGTTTACAGCCAAGTGTGAAGCGGCTGGGATGAGAATCAGCACCTCCAAGTCCGAGGCCATGGTTCTCAGTCGGAAAAGGGTGGATTGCCGACTTCAGGTTGGTGGAGAGTTCCTGCCTCAAGTGGAGGAGTTCACGGGTCTTGTTCACGAGTTAGGGAAGGATGGAACGGGAGATTGACAGACGGATCGGTGCAGCTTCTGCAGTAATGCGGTCGATGTACCGGTCTGTCGTGGTGAAGAAGGAGCTGAGCTGTAAGGCAAAGCTCTCGATTTACCAGTCAATCTACGTTCCTACTCTCACCTATGGTCATGAGCTGTGGGTCATGACCGAAAGGACAAGATCCCGTATACAGGCGGCCGAAATGAGCTTTCTCCGTAGGGTGGCTGGGCGCTCCCTTAGAGATAGGGTGAGAAGCTCGGTCACTCGGGAGGAGCTCAGAGTAGAGCCGGTGCTCCTCCACATTGAGAGGAGCCAGCTGAGATAGCTCGGGCATCTATTTCGGATGCCTCCTGGACGCCTTCCCAGGGAGGTGTTCCAGGCACGTCCCACCGGGAGGAGGCCCCGGGGAAGACCTAGGACGCGCTGGAGGGACTATGTCTCCCGGCTGGCCTGGGAACGCCTCGGGGTTCCCCCGGAAGAGCTGGAGGAAGTGGCTAGGGAGAGGGAAGTCTGGGCGTCTCTGCTTAGACTATTGCCCCCGCGACCCGGCCCCGGATAAGCGGAAGATGATGGATGGATGGAATAAATAATAAATTAAAATAATTAAAATAAAACAAAATAAATAAATAAAACAAAATAAAATAAAACCACAACTGTGGGATATTTAAAAAAAAAATTAAATTAAATAATAATAAAAATAATAATAATAATAAATTAAAAATATTTAAATAAAACAAAATAAATGAATAAATGAATAAATAAATAAATAAATAAATAAATAAATAAATAAATAAATAAATAAATAAATAAATAAATAAATAAATAAAATAAATAAAAATACATAAATAAATAAAATAAATAAATGTAAATAATTTAAATAAAACAAAATAAATAATCAAATAAAAAATAAAATAATAAAATAAAATAAAATAAAATAAAATAAAATGAAATAAAATAAAATAAAATAAAATAAAATAAAATAAAATAAAATAAAATAAAATAAAATAAAATAAAATAAAATAAAATAAAATAAAACTGTGGGATATTTGTTAAAAATAAAATAATTTATAAAACATAAATAATAATAACAATAATAATGCATAAAATAACACGCCTCATTACGGAGCTGCATGCAAGGCCATCTAGCGGCTGAAGAGACGTCCATGTTTACAGTGTCAGAGAAATGAGCCATAGGTCAAAGGTCAGCTGGTGTGTGCCGCTGCATAACTGAGTTCCTCTTCTGACCCCGCAACTATTAGCACGTCTGTCTAATATCTGCAGTGTGTTCCTCAGAGGTTCGCTGTAAGATGTCAGACAGAAACACAGTGTGTGTGTGTGTGTGTGTGTGTGCAGGGATTTGAGTCTGTGTGGGTGTGAATATCGC
>JARQWZ010006679.1:25000-47500 GCA_033150135.1 Gobio occitaniae | reverse complement strand
ATTGAGGACATCCTTTAATGGAAATCTAATTATACACATTCCCCCCCCAAAAAAAACACAAACAGATCCTTTAGGGAGCAAATATAGCTCCGTCTGTGATCATTGTAACTCGCTCTAGACTAGTTTGCTTTAGCTCCCGCCCACTTCATCAGGCTCATTGAAGGCTGGCCCGTGTGGTCGATCACACAGACGAGCTACTTGGAGCTCAGATCGCCTCTTTTCAGCAGAGAAAGCACCGCCACAAAGCACAAATGCTTCAGGAATGGTTTGAGGCATTGACTCGGCCTCCAGATTCCCCAGATCTCATCCAATTGAGCATCTGTGGGATGAGCTGAACAAAAAGTCCAATCCATGGAGGCCACGCCTCACAACTTACAGGACTTAAAGGATCTGCTGCTAACATCTTGGTGCCAGATACCACAGCACAGCTTCAGGGGTCTAGAGGAGTCCATCAGAGACGGGTCAGGGGACCAACACAATATTAGGTCATAATGTTATGCCTGATCGGTTTATATATATATAAAACAATATATCTTAAGTTTATTGCAAAATATCCATTAATATATACAAATATTTAAGTATTTCGAGAGCAAAGGGAGATTCGATTATGTCATTCGCAGTGCTTCATGGGAGTGGACGGGAGCTAAAGAGCTCTTTTGGTATTTAGCTTGACTCTGATTGGTGGAGTTATCTGTACAGCATCATGGGTAATGTAGTTTTCAACACAAATTCCGCTGTAAAAAATTGATTATTTAAGAATAAGGTTGAACTAAAGTGGCCTAATATTAATATTTTTAGTTTGAAAAAAATGATGTAGAAACAATTTCACTCAGAAATTGCTAGTAAATTTCACAATTACAAAGAATCAGCAAGTAACAATTTGAATTACTGAAAAACTCACACACTCTCTCACACACACACACACACACACACAAACACACACACACACACACACGCACGCACACACACACACACACACACACACACACACACACACACACACACACACACGCACACACACACTCATTCACACACACACACACACACACACACACTCTCACACACACACATGCGCGCACACACTCTCACACTCACACACACACACACACTCACTCTCACACACATACACACTCGCACACATGCACAAACTCACGTGCGCACACACTCACTCTCACACACACACACATACACACTCGCACACACGCGCACTCCACACTCACACACACACACGCTCACGCGCGCGCACACTCACTCTCACACACACACATACACACTCGCACACACACACATGCGCACACACACTCACACACCACACATGCACGCACACCACTCACACTCACACACACACATACACACACACACACGCACACACACACACTCATTCACACACACACACACACACACACACACACACACACACACACACACTCACACGCACTCACTTGCACACAAACACGCACACACTCTTACACACACACTCTCTAACACACCACACACACACACACTCTCTCACACACACACACACACATTCTCTCACACACACACACATGCACACTTGATTTACGATTTAACATGCAAAATATTGGCTGTCGTATTATTGCCCACAACCACCAGTACAGTAATTCTCAGATTTAATATTCCCATTATCAGATGCTCCATGAACTCATAAAGGAGAAAAACTGTTAATATGGGTGATTATTGTGGAGGAGCTCTGTATATTTTTTCTTCAGTACATCCAGGTTAACCACGCCCCCGTCTGTGTCTTATAGCCATATACCCCCGCCCCCTTATCCGATGGCCCCGCCCAGTCCAGGAGGCAGCAGCTGTAGTCAGAGTGCAGTGGAGCAGGCTCAGCAAAACCAACCTGTTATACGAGGACTTCCACCTGGAACGACAGACCAGGACCTCATCAAACTCTGCCAACCGTGAGTGAACACACACACCACACACACACACACACACACACACACACACACACGAGATGTGTTTATATCTATAGTCTGTGCTGCTTCATAGAAGTGCAGTTTGATTATCGTTCCGGGTCAGGCGTCAGTATTTTTTGGGTCATAGAACGAGGAAGTTCTGTCTGTTTGTGTAGGTAATGTTAACTCTTCAACTTTTAACGAGACAGAGAGTGATGATACTCTAAAACGCCTGTCTCCCCACAGAACACACACACACACACACACACACACACAGTTTCCCAGCGGACACAAACAGTATGTCTGTAATGAGATGTGCTTCTGACACACGCAATCCCTCATGAGGACAGTCTGTGTGTTTGGAGCTTGAAGGCATGTTCACACACTCTCACAAACACACACACACACACTCACTGTCTCACACACACTCACGGTCTCACACACACTCACTCTCTTTACACTCACACACATTCACACACGCGCATACAGAGACACTCACAGACACACACACTTACTCACACTCTCTCACTCACACACAGACACACACTCTCTCACACTCTCTCACACTCACACATACTCATTCACCACACACACACACACACACACACTCTCTCCTTCTCTCAGTCTCTCACACACACAGTCTCTCTCTCTGTCTCACTCACTCATTCACTCACACACACACACACACACACACTTACTCACACACACATTCACGAACACACTCACACATATTCATTCACACACACACACACACACACACACACAACACACACACACACACACACACACAAAAACTCTCTCTGAGTCTCTCACACACACAGTCTCTCTCTCTGTCTCACTCACTCATTCACTCACACACTCACACATACTCATTCACACACACACACACACACACACACACACACACACCACACACACTCTCTCTCTCTCTCTCTCTCTCTCAGTCTCTCACACACACACACACACACACACACACTCATTCACCACACACACACACACACACACACACACACACTCATTCTCACACACACACACACACACACACACATACACCCAGTCTCTCACACACACACTCACACACACACACACACACACACACACACACACACACACACACACACACACACACACACACACACATATATTCACTCACACACTCACACATACTCATTCACACACACACACACACTCTCTCTCTCAGCTCTCTCACACACACACAGTCTCTCTCTCTGTCTCACTCACTCATTCACTCACACACACACACACACACACACACTTATTCACACACTAACTCACACACACATTCACTCACACAATCACACATACTCATTCACACACACACACACACACACACACTCTCTCTCTCAGTCTCTCACACACACACACACACACACACACACACACACACAGTCTCGCTCTCTGTCTCACTCACTCATTCACTCACTCACACACACACACACACACACACACACTACTGTAAATAGTGTTTCCAGTGCTGTGGGAAACGGCACAATTATCCCTGCAGGAGAAAAGCTGACAGCCAGAGACACACTGACACTGTTGAGTTATTTATATACACACACACACATGCTGAGTTCACACTCACATTCAGACTGAACTACACAAACTACACCGCCGTATTTACACAACCTTTAGTGAGCCGCTGTAGAAATGATCAAAACTAACTCCTGACTGTTTGGGGTGAGAGAAACCTTTATTAACACCATAAACGATTTCAAGTGAGACATAAAATGTTACAAAAGTTGCTTTAAGTGTCTGCTAAAAGCATAAAAGTGCTGGATGAATGTGCAAATAAAACTGCAGCTACACAAACAAACCCTGAGCTGTAAACGTGCTTGTGTAAACGATATAAAACACTCGTGATGTTCTTGGATTGATGTTTTATTAATGTTCATGGTTTATATCCACACAGATATGGGAAGATCATGTCTACTAAGGCCATCATGGACAAGAACACAAACCAGTGCAAAGGTAAGCAGCTGTTTTTATCAGATTATGTTGTCAGCAGTTCAGAGATGTTTTCTGGTTGTTTTAGCTTTAATACTCTATATTGCCAAAAGTATTGCCAAGAGTTCAGGTGTTCAACCCCTTCATGGCCACAGGTGTGTAAAGCTCTAGGCCTGCAGACGCTTCTACACACATTAGTGAGAGAACCGTGATCGGTGGCCACAGTGGCGCAAAAAAGTGGGTATGTTTATTTTTATGTTTGTTATTAGCTTATTTTTAATGAAAATACAACAACAATAAAATAGTACAGTACAAAACGAGCGTATATTAAACTTTTGTTAAAAAAACGAATAAGACGGATGACATAAAATAGCTATACCCGAATAAATAAATGAGTGAGCAGCTCATCCAATCCTTACATCACCAAGTGCAATGCAAAGCGTGCGATGCAGTGGGGTAAAGTGCGCCGCCACTGGACTCTAGAGCAGTGAGACGTGTTCTCTGAGTGACCAATCACGCTTCTCTCTGACAATCCCATGGACGAGTCTGGGTTTGGCGGTTGCCAGGAGAACGGGACTTGCCTGACTGCATTGTGCCAAGTGTAAAGTTTGGTGGAGGGGGGATTATGGTGTGGGGTTGTTTTTCAGGGGTTGGGCCCTTAGTTCCAGTGAAAGGAACTCTTAATGCGTCACCAAGACATTTTGGGCAATTTCATGCTCCCAACTTTGTGGGAACAGTTTGGGGACGGCCCCTTCCTGTCCTGCATGTGAAGGAAGGCGTTACAACACTTTCCAATAATCAGAGTAAGGATGCAATCGCTGTTAGACGTTTATTTGGTGCTGATATTGATATGAAAATCTGATGCTTGTAATGTAAATCAATGAGGTCTTTATAACAGGACAGCAGACACTGGCATAAAATACATATAAATATCAATATCTGCCCAATGGTATGTCTTAGTAAGATGATATTTAAATGCTTAGTTTTATGATCTGTAGTTTATAATGCAATGATGATTGACAGATGAACTAATAAACCTGATGATCATATTTCATGCTAAATAATAAATGATGTTGGATGATCAAGTAAAGCTGCTTCAGTCCAGCTGAAATATTACTAACAATATCACAGACTTTTACTGGATAAACTATCAATCAGAGACCGTTTTCATCATTTACAGGCCTTCGCGTATCAAATATCTTCTATAGCTTCTAAAATTTTCCGCTCGTGAGTTTATTTCCCAGTGTGTCCGTGAGGAAGGATTTGAGGATTTGATGTGTGAAGAGGGTCTTATAACCTATTTCCTCTCTAATTAAACCTTCATCTCTCCTGGATAACGGGCCGCCGCTGACGGCTATAATCCAGAGACTGTGTGTGTGTGTGTGTGTGTGTGTGTGAGAGAGAGAGTATGTGAGAGAATGTGTGTGTGTGAGAGAGAGAGTATGTGAGAGAATGTGTGTGTGTGTGTGAGTGAGTGAGAGTGAGAGTATGTGAGAGTGTGTGTGTGTGTGTGTGTGTGTGTGTGTGTGAGAGAGAGAGTATGTGAGAGAATGTGTGTGAGTGTGTGTGTGTGTGTGTGTGTGTGTGTGAGTGAGAGTGAGAGTATGTGAGAGTTTGTGTGTGTGTGTGTGTGTGTGTGTGTGAGAGAGAGAGTATGTGAGAGAATTTGTGTGTGTGTGTGTGTGTGTGAGAGAGTGTGTGTGTGTGTGTGTGTGTGTGTGTGTGTGTGTGTGTGTGTGTGTGTGTGTGTGTGTGTGTGTGTGTGTGTGTGAGAGTATGTGGGAGAATGTTTGTGTGTGTGAGAGAGTATGTGAGAGAATGTGTGTGTGTGTGTGTGTGTGTGTGAGAGAGTATGTGAGAGAATGTGTGTGTGTGTGTGTGTGTGTGTGTATGAGAGTATGTGAGAGAGTGTGTGTGTGTGTTTGTGTGTATGTGTGAGTGAGAGTATGTGAGAGAATATGTGTGTGTGTGTGTGTGTATGTGTGAGTTAGAGTATGTTTGTGTGTGTGAGAGAGTATGTGAGAGAATGTGTGTGTGTGTGTGTGTGTGTATGTGTGAGTGAGAGTATGTGAGACTGTGTGTGTGTGTGTGAGAGTATGTAAGAGAATGTGTGTGTGTGTGTGTGTGTGTGAGAGAGAGAGTGTGTGTGTGTGTGTGTGTGTGTGTGTGTGTGTGTGTGTGTGTGTGTGTGTGTGTGTGTGTGTGTGTGTGTGTGTGTGTGTGTGTGTGTGTGTGAGTGAGAGTGTGTGTGTGTATGTGTGTTCTTGTGCGTGTGTGAGAGTACATGAGAGAGTGTGTGTGTTTGTGTGTGTGTGTGTGTGTGTGTGTGAGAGAGAATGCGTGTGCGTGTGTGTGTGTGAGAGTATGTGAGTGTGTGTGTGAGAGAGTGTGTGTGTGTGTGTGTGAGTGAGCGAGTGAGTGAGTGAGTGAGTGTGTGTGTGAGCGTGTGAGAGTGTGTGAGAGTGTGTGTGCGTGTGTGAGAGGGTATGAGAGTATGTGAGTGTGTGTGCGTGTGTGAGTGTGTGTGCGTGTGTGAGAGAGTATGTGTGTGTGTGTGTGTGTGTGTGTGTGCGTGTGTGAGAGAATGTGTGCGTGTGTGAGAGAATGTGTGTGTGTGTGTGTGTGAGAGAGTGTGTGTGTGTGTGTGTGTGTGAGTGAGTGAGAGTGTGTGTGTATGTGTGTTCTTGTGCGTGTGTGAGAGTACATGAGAGAATGTGTGTGTGTGTGTGTGTGTGTGTGTGTGTGAAAAAGAGTATGTTAGAGAATGTGTGTTCTTGTGCGTGTGTGAGAGTACATGAGAGAATGTCTGTGTGTGTGGGCATGTTTTCGTGAAATATCAGGACACAAATGTGTATAATGACATGGGTATGACACAGGTATTACAAAAAGAGGGTGAAATATGAGGACGTTCCCCATGTCCTCACTTTTCAAAATGCTTATAAATCACACAGAACAAGTTTTTTTTCACAGAAAGTGAACTGCACAGTCTCCTGTGAGGGCTAGGTTTAGGGGCAGGGGCAGTGTAAGGGGATAGAAAATACGGTTTGTATGGTATAAAAACCATTACGCCTATGGAATGTCCTCACATTTCACAAAAACAAACATGTGTGTGTGTGTGTGTGTGTGTGTGTGTGTGTGTGTGTGTGTGTGTGTGTGAGAGTATATGAGAGAATGTGTGTGTGTGTGTGTGAGAGTACATGAGAGAATGCGTGTGCGTGTGTGTGTGAGAGTATGTGAGAGAATGTGTGTTCTTGTGCGTGTGTGAGAGTACATGAGAGCATGTCTGTGTGTGTGTGTGTGTGTGTGTGTGTGTGTGTGTGAGAGTATGTGAGAGAATGTGTGTGTGTGTGTGTGTGTGAGAGTACATGAGAGAATGCGTGTGCGTGTGTGTGTGAGAGTATGTGAGAGAATGTGTGTGTGTGTGTGTGTGTGTGAAAGAGAGTATGTGAGAAAATGTGTGTGTGCGTGTGTGTACGCATTTAATCTGCCATGAAATTTTAATTAACACCAGTGTGACCCTTATCTGCTGATACAGCCCCGAAAAGCGAAGGTGTGACTGAAAATAAAGGACGAGTAAGGGTTAGTGGGAAAGAGCGGCCGCTCATAAATATCTCATAACTCATTAATCAGGTGTGCGGGTTTCCTCTCGGCTGGCCGATGGATGAGGTCTGGAAAAACGGGAACACAAAGTGAGGTTTGAGCAGAAAACGCAGGGTTGTTGCCAAGGAGACGAGCGGGCGAAGGGTTTAACGCGAGGAGATTCCTGAGGGTCTTCAGGGGTTTTGGTTTTCCTGAACGCAGAGCTTTTAGACATGATCCGCTCAAGCGTCAGGGACGGATTCAGGAAACATTCTTTACATTCAAATTCTTCCTAAATGTAAGATTTTCCTCATTTTAGATAATGAGCGCCAGCAGGGCCTGAAATTAACTTTTTGACGACCAGCCACTGTGACTTTTTACCAGCCACTTTTTTTTTTCTCCTCGACATTAACCCTTAATCTTCCCTTGGGCTCCAGCTGACCCCATTTTTAAAAAGTGTTCCCTTCATCTCAGGGCCATGAGACTCTTTGACTTTTCCTAAATAATCTATCTAAACATGCACAAAAAATCTGGGCTTGATTTGGTTGTTCTAAAGGTGTGTAAATTTTTTTTTTACTGTTTAAGTCCCTCTGGGTCAGATTGACCCCACATTGAAAATGAATGGGAAAGTGTAAAAAATACATTTTTTTCCCTTTTTTTTGTCAAAAAAAATTAACTAAATCAAGTATAAATCTGAAAATTTCCACATTTATATCAAGGTCTGGTCCTAGAGCATAAATACAAAGTAGAACAAACTTTCTATCTCATACACACACACGTACACACACACACACACACACAAACACACACATGTGTGTGACTGCAACAGAGAGTATTTTTATTAAAATTGCAAATAAAATAAACAAAACTGGCATAAATCTGAAAGATTTTTCATACATAAATGAAGTACTAATACTAGAGCACAAATGCAATATGGAACAAGCATGTTCACTCACACACACACACACACACACACACACACACACACACACACACACACACACACACACACACACACACACACACTGATGTCTAGAGCATTTTCTTTGGATTTTGGCAATGAATGGAAAATGTAAAAATTGTTTGTAAAAAAAATCAACTAAATCCAGTATAAATCTGAAAATGTCTACATTTATATCAAGATCTGGTCCTAGAGCATAAACACAAAGTGGAACAAACTTTCTGTCTCATACACACACACACACACACACACACACACACACACACACACACACACAAACACACACATGTGTGTGACTGCAACAGAGAGCATTTTTATAGAAACTGGCAAATAAAATCAACAAAACTGGCATAAATCTGAAAAAATTCCATACATAAATGAAGGACAAATACTAGAGCACAAATGCAACATGGAGCAATCATGAGAAAGAGAAGGAAAAGGGCAAATAAAAGAAAGATGAAAGGCAGCTTAACTACTGCTTAACTTCCCTCTGGACCTCTAGTGGATAATGTGCTCATTGCACTCTCTCTCTCTTTAACTATAATTCCTAAAGTTTTTCCACAAACCTACAGATGGCGGTATTCTATCCCTAACACATAGAGCAATGTCCAAAAATTATTTATATTTATTTAAGATCATCATTCAAGTGATTTTTTCATAATTTTTTTTTTTTTAATTTGCCAATTTATGACATAGTTAAGTACTTGTGCAGTAAATAGGTAAAAAACTACCAAATACCCACAAAAACACAGAAGAAATGTATAGTTGAGAAGTAAAAAAAAAAAATGATATATAGTTTTCCATGTAAAAATTATATTTCCTTATGCAATCGCTCTGTAAAAGTTTGTGGTCTATCTGACCCCAAGGGACTCAAACGTAAACCCTACTTGAGGGACGATTAAGGGTTAAGCCTGTCCGGATTTTTTTGTGTGTGTTGTTGTAAATATAATTTATTCTGAAGAAATATTCTCAACAGTGTTCAATCAGCTTTGACATATTTAAATCTGCATGTCTTTGATATTTTGACCTTATATAAAAGGCATTTTTCCCCTAATCTTATTAAATATAGGCTGTGCTTCAGCTTTCAGTTTATATTCTTAAATTTGATCTATAAATTAAATTAGAATAATAAGACACTGTAGGGCTGTTACCAATAAAATGAAATAATTTACACTGAAAAATTACAACTGCATTAAAAAATGTAAAAAAAATACATGAATGTTTAAACATGGAAGTAAACCACCAGTAGGGGGCAGCAGGTGACCGTTTTGAATCAGTGAGTCGATTCAGCAGTTTGAATCGCCAAAGTCACATGATTTCAGCAGTTTGACACACGATCCGAATCATGAATCGACTCACTGATTCATAATGCTTCGAAGCTTCATGAGGCCTTGTTTTGAAATCGTCATCACTATATAAGT
Source organism: Gobio occitaniae (assembly GCA_033150135.1). Classification (NCBI taxonomy): domain Eukaryota; kingdom Metazoa; phylum Chordata; class Actinopteri; order Cypriniformes; family Gobionidae; genus Gobio; species Gobio occitaniae. The sequence goes on along the minus strand of JARQWZ010006679.1, from coordinate 37,649 downwards.
CGTTATTTAGGGTTTTTTGCGCACAAAAACTATTCTCGTCACTTCATAAAGTTATTGTAGAACCACTGTAGTGAGATGGACTTTGTAACGACGTCTTTAGTGTCTTTTAAGGGTCTTGAGAGTGTAAAGTGCCATTGAGCCAATGGAGGCCTTTCAGAGCCATCAGATTTACACTAAAATATCTTCATTTGTGTCTGAAGATGAACGGAGGTCTGACGGGTGTCCAACCACATGAGGGGAAATAATTAATGACAGAATTTTCATTGTTGGGTGAACTAACCCTTTAAGTATTTAAACGTTCGCCGGTTCCCGCCTCCTTCTTCCCATAACAACAAACTTAGTTACAGCTTCTTAAAGGGATAGTTCACCCAAAAATAACCCCATGATTTACTCTCCCTCAAGTCATCCGAGGTGTGTATGACATTCTTCGTTCAGACGAACACAATCAGAGTTATATTAAAAACATCCTGGCTCTTCCCAGCTTTATAATGGCAGTGAATGTGGCTCTGTTTTTGAAGTGCAGGCCTCTCATTATGGTTCTGCTGTGTCTGTAGGTTATGGTTTCGTGGACTTCGACTGTCCGGCGGCGGCGCAGAAGGCCGTTCTGTCTCTGAAGGCCAGCGGTGTGCAGGCGCAGATGGCAAAGGTAAGACATCTTCATCCCTTCATCATCCTGTTCGTCTTCTGCTCATTCAAACAGACATTGTGTTTGGATGAAGACATTTGTCATGCAGCAACACCAAGGTCACGGGTTCGATTCCCAGGGAATGAGTCAACTATATATTCATGATTAGTATAATGGTATACTTTTTATTTTATATATAGTATAACATGAACGCTAAGAGTGTAATGATATATTGTAGGGCTGTCAAAAGATTAATCGCGATTAATCGCATCCAAAATAAAAGTTTGTGTTTACATAATATATGTGTGTGTGTACTCTGTTAATTATTATTTATATATAAATACACACACAAGCATGTATATATTTAAGAAAAAAATATTATTTTTATATATAAAACATTTATATTTATAAATATTATAGATTATATGAATGTATATACAGTATATACATGCAAATATTTCTTAAATATATACATGAATGTGTGTGTATTTATATATAAATAATAATTAACAGAGTACACACACATATATTATGTAAACACAAACTTTTATTTTGGATGCGATTAATCGCGATTAATCTTTTGACAGCCCTATTATATTGGTAAACGACATATCAGTGTTAATTTCGTTGACGAATAATTTTCGTCACAATTTTCATCAACAACCTTTTTTCAATGACGAAAACGAGACGATAATTAAATAAAAACTAGTGTTGGATGACAAAAAATAAGAGGAAAATCAACTGTCATTTTGTCAACAAATAAAAACGAGCCGAAAATGTTAGTGAGGGACGATTAGGGAAGAGATCCTCCAGAGCGGCTCACAATCAATCAATAACACACATTTATGCCAGGCAATTGTTTATGAACTAATGCTGATGAATAATGACAATGTTTACTTTACGATGTTTATATAGTAATGTGTTTTAGACGGTTGTAACAATGCATATTTTATCTCCTGAACTTGAATGAGCTCCTGCAACTGCAATAGTAAAGCACATTTCAAAATAAGAGTCCCGGTGTATTTCCAGCTGGTTTATAATTAAAAGTCACGCATTATATATTCGTTTTTGCTTACACAATAAACTGTATTTAATTTAATTCCCATTTAATTCATAGTCAGGAGGAAAGACCAGTATTTGACACATATTAAATAAAGTATCAGGGTTATAATAGTTCACTAAAACCATTAAAAAAAATCTTTGTTACTTGAAATTAAATAAATGTTAACTGAATTTAAAAAAAATAAATAAACAAACTTATTTGAAGCTTTAGCTTAACATGATATACTAACTAAAACAGAAATACAAAGTTATAAAAACTATATAGATGTTTTTAAAAACAAACAAAAAAGTGAATTGAGCTCTTTCGTGTATTTTTAATGTCAAAAACAAAATGATGTCAAAATGTCAGTTCAAGTGACAGTCGGTTATGTAATACTTAAATGCTTAATGTATTACAATTTAACTAAACTCATTAGATTTTGTAGATTTAGTCGACTAAAATCTTATGATATTTAAAACTTGACTAAAACTAAAAACAATTCAGGTGACTAAAATATGACTAAAACTAAATGGCGTTTTAGTCAAAAGACTATGACTAAAACTAAATCAAAATATGCTGTCAAAATTAACACTGCGACATATCGCGAAATAAAAATGTGACGTTATGTATCGTTGATGGAAACGATATGATTGGCGATATAGAGCTGTTTTATCCAAGGCTCTTGCTGTAGTCGGCCTGTTTATAATCCACCCAAACACAAATATACAAATATACCACAAATGTAAACCATCATGTCGCTTTTCATTTAACTTCCAAACACAAATGAAGATATTCTTTATGAAACCTGAGGGATTTCTGTCCCTCCATTTAAAGTCCATTCCTCTCAAACTTAAAAGATCCAATAAATGTCACAAAGGCATCGTAAAAGAACTAATCGAGTATCTAATCCCAACCCAAGTCTTCTGAAGAGACACGTTGGCTTTATATGATGGACATATTTAACACGACGCGCATACTGTAGTAAACACGGACGTTCAAATGATTGCGTGACGCGCGAAAACAACACGAGAGTGAGTTAAAGAAGAATTAAAATTCTTGGATGTGCTAAACATTTACAGTTTGAGAGGCCATTTTGAGACTTGAAATTAGAGCTGTGAGGGATTGCATTGATCATCTGAAGCGCAAACATTATTTAAATCACATTTAGTTTTAATAGTGTGATTATTCAAAGCATTTTAGATGGTTTATTATTATATGTATAGTGCATTAATAGCGGGAGTGGCGGGGGGAAATTTTACGTAGTTTCAGTGACGTTATTACATTAAACGACTATTTATAATGTTGATTATGATGTATAATAATGCAATGGGGGAATATTTGTGTGTCCTGATAATAATACACTAATAATAATAATAATATTATTTTAATAATAATAAAAAAGTGAAAAAAAACTACTCTTTATTTTGGCTTAAAATATCAGGATACATATCGTATCGTTATATCGTTACACCCCTAATAAACGCGGTGTCGCGTAAGTGTAAAATACTTATTTTAGTATCACTGAAATACTGTTATAGTTTTTATTAATATTTTGAATGTTTTTATTTATATATTTTTAATTTTAATTTTAGTAATAATAGTTGTTTTTGCATTTTTATTCATTATTTTTTATTTATTTTTTCCAGTTTTAGTTATTTTATTACACGTTAAGCTGATAGAAAATGAGAAATTTTGCTTTGGCTACTAGATAAAAATAAGTTTTTTTAATATTTGATTTGTTTTCATCATAATGTTGTTCTGTGAACTCGTATGTTTTCTACTAGTTTTGTCTCTCTAATGCTTAAAGTCAGCTAGTCTTTGCTAGTCTTTTCTTCTCTATTGTGCCGTATATCTGAGGGAAACGCTTCTCAAACAAGAACAAATGTAGGCGGGGGCTTGAGTGTGTCTGTGGGGAATTGATTGGATGGTGGTGGTTTGCTATACCGCCCTCGTCATCAGAGAAGAGATGAAGTTATTCTAATTCAAGATTATTAACACAATAACACAGATAAATCATTTAGAATAAACGCATAAGAAAAAAATCGCCCATTTTGGTTTCATGGTGACTTTTATATTCATGGGAAATGCTTTCTGTCTCTCCTCCTTTGTGAGTTTAATCAAATCTGCACTTCCTCTCTCTCTCCTCTCTCTCTCTCTCTCTCTCTCTCTCTCTCTCTCTCTCTCCTCTCTCTCTCCTCTCTGTCTCTCTCTCTCTCTCTCTCTCTCTCTCTCTCTCTCTCTCTCTCTCTCTCTCTCTCTCTCTCTCTCCTCTCTCTCTCTCCTCTCTCTCTCTCTCTCTCTCTCTCACTCTCTCGTTACTGTTTGACAGTCGCGTCGGGTGTTAATTAGCTGGTCTAACAGATTCTCTGCTCTGTTTCTCAGACACACACACACACACACACACACAGAGTCAGGTGATGCGTCTCTAAACTAATCTCTCGTTTTCTCACAGTGTCTCTTTACTGACAGGACTCGAGCTTCTCATCAGATGCAGAGAGCTTTAGTTTGTAATGTATGTGACAGGTCACACAGTCCCTGCAGCTCCTAAAAACTTGTTCAGTTTGATTAAGGTCATAAAATAAATATGAATTTAAACGACATATTACAAGTCAAAAATCTCAAAATTGGGGATGGACAAACTGGAAATTATTACTATATACTTCAGAAGTCTAAGGAAATAAATGTATATTTCAAAGTAAATATGCTTTCTATAGGTTTGCGGGTTCAGCAGCTCAATGAATACCCCACATTATGCCCAGCGATTGCTTATGATTTATTGTTGATGAATTATGACCATGTTTACATTATAGTGTTCATATTGTAATATGATGTAGATGGATGTAAGAAGCATATTTTCTCTCCCTCATCTGTTTGAATGAGCAGCTGAAAGTAGTAACGCATAGACATTTCAAAATAAGAGTCCTGTCTCGTTTATAATGAAAGGTCTTATGTGATGAACAAAATCTGAATTTATCAGTCAACCTCTAATTAGTTTATTAGTACACAAACATGATTTATTCAAATATTGTTTTTTTTTTGGTTGAATGATTAATAAAGTAAAATAATCTACAATACATTATTTATGTATAGGTTTTGTTCTGTTGGGACATACAGTAATTTTATTTGTGCTATGTTTTAGGAAAAAAGGGCATGTTATTGACTTTTCAAGAATTTTGTTGGCGTTCTTCTTTTTCTTCGTCTTCCACGATTGAGTCTATCTAATTTTGGAGTCTCTAACTCAATCCCTCTAGCGCCACCACCTGTCCAAAGTTGCACTTACGTTTGCGCTAATAACTTTTGAACCATAAGGGCTAGAAACAAAATAGCTTTTTTTATGGTCGATTCATCCAACTGCGCAAACTAATTTTACATAGCGCTTACAACCTTATGTCTATTTTTGCATCTCCGCAACGCGTTATCATATTCTGACCAAACTGTAGGCTACATATCATCACAAGCATGACCTGAGGCGACATGCTGCGTTTGCTTATAACTTTTGAACGGTTCCCCCAAAAATCATAACAATGGTCTTGTTAGATGTCGAATGATATCTGATTTTTCTGTATCGGCCATTTTGGGCGTCAGCCATTTTGAATTTTGTAGTAAAATGCTGTATTTCATGAACGCATTAGTGTGTAGTGTTGCGAAACTCTGTATGGATCATCGGTTGGTTTACAAATTTGTACCTTTTCACATTTTTACTCTTTTAGTTTTACATTTTGTCAAGGGCTTGTTTACATTTATACTTTATAGTACACTACTGAAGGCCAACGATGCAAGTAAAATTAAATGTTTTTAAGTAAAAATTATTGTGATAAATTAGTCGATAGATTAATCAATATAAAAAATAGTCGTTAGTGGCAGCCCTAGTAAAATCAAATATTCACATGCTTATAACTTTGGATTTGGTTGACTTATTTTCACGGGAGTCATATCCCTAGATCCCGAGCCCAACGATACCAAACATGCTAGGTTTCACCTTATAGTTTGTGCAACGTTGTGATTTGCCGTTTAAACAACTTTCGCAAATATCTTAAAAGTTTTGAGAGTAAGTGGCAAAAAAAATGCAATCAAAGTCGGTGTGGGTTATTTTTTATGTGCTCATAAATACAAATGTCTATAACTCCTAAACGAAATGAGACCAAATTTGAGACCCTTATGTATGGGCGCACTCTGAGGACACAAAAACTGGAGGGACTGTGCCATTTGATGGCACTATAATTAAACAAAACTTGAACTTGGCTCTATAAAACTCAATATATTTATGGGTTTTTGATTCAAATTGTTTCCAAACTCATTTGTGCAGTTGGTCTGCTGCCTCCTTGTTTGCTTCTGTTGTGCTTGGCCCCGATAATTACTGCTTGCAGCTTTATTTATTATTATTATTTTTATTTTTAAGCAAGAAAATAGCAGTCTGCATTTCTCCTCGTCTCTAGCTGGCTTCCTAACCTAGCTGTCAAATAAACCTCTGCGCTGTACATTACGGAAATTGCTGGCTCTTTGAAGAATTGCTTTTGTTTTGACGAAATGTAAATGTAGATTTAATTTAAAAAGCTCTGCACAAACCCTGTATTCCGTGTGAGACGATTCTGAGAGAGTGTTTCTGACCTCAAACTGTGATTGAGCTGTAATTAGATCAGCGAGGCAGGGGAACCCAATCCCATAATGCATCTCTCTCCTCTGCTACCCACAACTCCCTGTCGTTGCCCTTCAAAACGTACCGTCTCTTCCAGAACTGAGCCAGATGGCATCAGTGGAAACGCAGAGGTGGAGAAAGTTATTAATTTTGATAAAATATAATTTCTTTTTAATTCTTAGATTGGCTTGCTCTGATACATCGTTCACAATTCGTTCACGAGTCGGTATTGCTCTCATGTCAGCTTGAATAATGATATTTCAGTTTTGTCGGTTCACTAATCATATGATAATGAGATGCTAATCAAGTGTAAATTTCCTCTCTCACCTGAAATGGCAGGAAGATCCGCTGCTCATTAGGCGTGTTTTCCTTAGGAATTTGTATCCACACTTTTCCCATGATGCTTTGTGTGAATTATGCATCATCAAGCACACTGGAAACAATTAGGAAGTGGTGTGAGCTACTGAACCATCAGCATACATGTGTGTGTAGGCCTACTATGGTATTTTTTTATGTGGGTTATATTTGCATATTGATGTTTATGATAATGAACTTGTTTTTTAGAGCAAATGTATTCTGCCTGTTGTTTACATGTACTGAACAAACCTCTGGAGGATTAGATTAGATTAGATTAGATTAGATTAGATTCAACTTTATTGTCATTACACAAGTACAAGTACAAGGCAACGAAATGCAGTTTAGGTCTAACCAGAAGTGCAATAGCAGCAAGTGCAGGATATACAACGGTTGCATAAGTGCAGGACATGGAAATGTACTGAGTATATATAAATATATCTATAAATAGAGAGATGGTTATTACTATAAACAGAATTTACAGGTGAATATGCACACAAACTTATATTATAATTGTATTCATAAACACACACACACTTGTTTAGGGGATGAGTGGGCGGAGTTATACCCGGCTCGAAAAGATGCTGTATATTAGCTGCTAAATTTGATTTGAAACTTCGCAACCGTTAAAAAGTACGCTCTATATAGTATGAAAGTGTGTAGTATGTGTACTACATCCGCCATTTTGTCATGGTCATGTGACCTACGCCGTCGGTGCCATTCTCCCGTGGCATCATGGGATAGTTGGTCATCCGAGTACTTTTTGCCTATGAAGTCGTACACTACTCGGCTCACTAGTTGTTTCCATACTATATAGTATGGAAGTTGGCATATTTGGACACAGCATGGTCTGTTACTTGAAATAAAACAAACTTTATCTGAAATAAAATATGAAAAGACAAGTTGTATAAACTTCACTGATCACGCTAATGGTGACTTCTCTGTTTCACATAAAATAGAATCCACATGTCTCTTAAATCTGATAATACAAATATTTATGTATATGTAATATTTATGTCACCATGCTTTGACCAAAAACTAGTGCATCATTAGTAGGGGTGTATATGACAGCACCTGTATATATATATATATATATATATATAGGGGTGTAACGGAACACAAAACTGACGGTTCGGTACGTACCTCGGTTTTGAAGTCACGGTTCGGTACGGATTCGGTACAGCAGTTTTACAAAATTGCTTTTTATTAATTTTTATTCAACAGTGGTTTAATGAAAAAAAATTGTGTCTGTCCTTAAATGAATTCAGTTATAACTAGGGCCGTCAATCGATTAAAAATTGTAATCTAATTAATTACATACTCTGTTAATAATTAATCTAAATTAATCGCACACATAATTTTTGCTGTGAAAAGTATTTTAAATATTTCAATTCAAATGAATCAATGAATAATCAGCATTAGAGGCATTAAAGTTCAAAAACTCTTTTATTATTATTTTCACTGTTCAAATATTGGCCATAACAATAAACAATATGACCTGATATGCTGAGGAAATATGCTGAAAAATATTTTTTTTCACTGTACATACAATCAGGGCTTGACATTAACTTTTTTGCTCACCACCCACTGTGGCTAGTGGTTTTCCAAAGTTACTAGCCACTCTTGGAAATGTCATTTTATATGATTAAAGTTGAATTTGACATGCTTAAATGACTTTATTTTGAGTAATTTTACTTTCAAACTTTCAATGCAGAGTGACCACCCAAATCAAGACTACATTGTATATCAGCTGGTATGTGCAGGTGGGCAATATGGCTAATATGAGAAATTGAATGTAGGCTAAATAAAAGAACAAAGAAGCAAATTACAAAAACAAAAAAATATACAGATACAGTAGGTTTATTTAATATGTATACATTTATGTAACACCTGTAGTTGTTTGATTAACATTAATGACAGACAGGTATTCATTTGGGCTGCTGAATGCATGGACGTTGTAACGAGTAGGAATATAGTGCGGCCCCTTTAAGAGTGCGCGCTCCCTGTTGAGAATGAGTATCAATAGGTCAAGTGTGCAGTGTCGTGGAATATACGCTACGCAGTTTTTCGCGTGCATATGATACGCACTTTATGGCGTGTATATGACACGCTCTTGGGGAGGATAGTGGACATTGCAGGACATCGCAGACGACTTTATTTTTATCAGCACTTCCATCAGGCTGTTTTTATATAGCCAGGCTACGTAAATGTTCCAATCAATGATCCAGGCAGCGCGTTCTCGTCTCCCTCCTTCATTTTACAGCTCAGGGTCAAAGTCCAATACATAATGGATTAATCTGCGTTATTTTTTTTTACGCGACATTTTTCCTCAGATTAATTAATCGAAATGAGCGCGTTATTTTGACAGCCCTAGTTATAACTAAAAGTTTCTTAAAGATAATGCTGTAAACTATATATGGAGCCCTTACCTACATATTGCGATTAAAGATCAACAACAGAGCACAAACTATTAGCCTAAATTCAGTTGCTATTTATTTTTAGATATAAAAATCAACACTCATAAGCTTCACATAAGGCAGTTTTTGCATTAACTTCTAAATCAAATTATTATTATTATTATTCGTTGTTGAAATAGAATCATTTAGTGGCTGTAATTTTCATGACAGGTTTATTTAAACATACATTAAATAAACAAGAACTCACTAACAGGCTAAGTACACTCTTAGAAGAAAAGGTTCTATAGAACCTTAAAAGGTTCTATCAGGCGCTATGTATTTGGAACCCCTAAAAGGTTCCATATAGAAGCCTTTTTAAGGGTTCAATCAAAAGAACCCTTTAGGGTTCTTTGTAACCGGGAAAAAGGTTCTATATGGAACCTTTTAGGGGTTCATTCATTATCATTTGTTTTGTCCTTTTCCGGATTAAATATTTCCTATATTGACAAACATCAACCACCTAAAATATAAAAATGTAATTCACATAAAAGTCACCCATGAATACTGAAAAAAACACACCCAAAGTGCATAGAACTAGTCATTTATTTATATTAACAAAAATAATTATTACAGAAAGAATGCTACTGTAATTTCAAGTATTCAAGGCTTTAAATGTACAAATCAACATTAAAACATCAACCATTTAAAAAATATCTCATAAATAATGAAAATAGCGTTTCACCTACATCCACATATTACAAAATAAGAAATAAAATGTACAAAATTACATTAATCTATCACTAAATAATGCAAATTTACAGATTCATCTAAGTTCCCATCAGTGTTAGAACAACATCAAGTCCCTCAAAACTACAAATCCATATTAATTTAAAAATTCACAATGAAAATATACAGATATAGAAGTATTAAAAATCTACAAAATCATATTAATACCTCTCATAAAGAATGTGAATACATAGGTTAAAATTCAGATCAGCATTTCAAAACATCAAGTACTTCAAATCTACAAATTTACATTAATATCACTCATAAAGAATTGTAATTACAGATTCAAATTCAGATCAGCATTTCAGAATAACATCAATCGCCTCGTATTTACAAATTTACATTAGCACTATTCATGAAATATCAAAGTATCATGATAATTGATTATACATTTTGAGCACTGGGACAGAGTTTTTTTTGGCTGCTGGAGAGTTTAAACATGTAGTGCTCAACAAAATTAATCGTGCGAGTGCTTGGGGTATTCCACACTGAATACTATAGTATATAATGAGGCTAATATAATGAATATATATTAGTGAAAGAGTTAATCTCTCTAGTGAACTCACAGCTGTGGACACTGAATGACTTCTGAGGTAAACGTGATTCTACATGACATTGTTTATAAGCTGTTTTATTGTCTTTCCGCCATTGAAACACTGATGGAGCGATTACACAACATATGATACATTTCAGTAAGTTGTAATGTATCCTCAACATAACTTAAGAGATATGAATTTATGTTTATTCTTTAGGAAGAGATGATCGCGTTCACTCGCTCGCCGCCACTTGAAGTTGAACTGATACGCGTCTATCAGTCACATCACATTAAAGAGCGTTAAAAAAAATGTATCGTTTGAATTTCGTGATAAAATGGACTGAATACTCAATATGTTCATGTGGGAACTCGGATTGAAGTGTGTTCTGCGCTTTAAACAAGCCGACTGTTAACTGTTAAAGATTAAATTCATAACCGAAACGGTTCAATACGAATACGTGTACCGTTACACCCCTAGTCATTAGTGATATTGTAAGTTCTTGCTGTTTAATATTTTAAGTTATTCATACTAAATGGCCTTAAAAATATATTTAAGAAAATTATTTGAATGGCAACTTTTTCTGCATTCAATAGTTCAATCAACCTTTAATACAGAGACAAAATATACGTTTGATTTTAAAGTGCACTTATTAATTGTAGGTCTACACTAAAAATGGTTTAAAAACAATTTTAAAGGTGTCCCATTTTTACAAGATGTAAAATAAGTCTCTGATGTCCTCAGAGTGTGTATGTGAAGTTTTAGCTCAAAATACCCACAGATCAGTTTTTATAGCATGTTAAAATTGTCACTTTTTGTGTGTGTCTTTTTAAATGCAAATGAGCTACTGCTCCCCGCCCCCTTTCACGAAGAGGGCGGAGCTTCAAGAGCTCATGTTAGCAGCTCTGATCACCTCACGCACACACACACACACACACACACACACACACACTGAAACGGTTCAGCCTTTTATTGTAGTCCCTACCAGCTGTTTGTTGTAGTACAGTTCACCCAAAAAATAAAATTCTGTCATCATTTACACACCCTCCAGTCATTCCTGCAGTACACAAAGGAAGACTGTCTCTGTGTTTCTCGTGCTTCATCTCCAGTTATCTGTTGCCGGGGCTTCTGGGAAACTGAAGGTCTAATCTGAGGCTGTTGAAGGTCTGGCCTTCATGTGTGTGCTGGAGCTTCTCTTCATGAGAAGACTTTGAGAACATGGAGCGTTTCACACAGACAGAATGAGAGGAGATGAAGCGTTTAAACTATCATTAACCTCTTCATTAAAACAGATGAGCCGTGAACCAGGGCTGAGCCGCTGATCACATGATCACCTCATTAAACCACAAACACACACAATAATCAGAGCGCCGGAGAGAGCGTGTGTGTGGAGTCCAAGTGTGTGTTTACGTTTGTTTACACAGGATGACACACACACACACACATGCACACACTGCCAGGCACTTCTGTTTCCTGCGCCAGTCACGCCATCTTTCCAAAACACCAAACACACTGAACATGGACATGCCAGACGGAGATGGACACACACACACACACACACACACACACACACACACACACACATATATACGTATACATACAGTACATGACAGAAGAAGATGGCTAGATGTCACATTTTTCCTCCACAACTCATATATATATATTGGGCTATACACCAATCAGGCATAACATTATGAAGTGAGTAACACTGATGTTCTCTGTTAGTGGGTGGGATATATTAGGCAGCAAGTGAACATTTTGTCCTCAGAGTTGATGTGTTAGAAGCCGGAAAAATGGGCAAGCGTAAGGATTTGAGCGAGTTTGACAAGAGCCAGATTGTGACGGCTAGAGGACTGGGTCAGAGAACCGTGGAGAACCGGCCACAGGGTCATGAAGGACCAGTGGAGAACCGGCCACAGGGTCATGAAGGACCAGTGGAGAACCGGCCACAGGGTCATGGAGGACCAGTGGAGAACCGGCCACAGGGTCATGAAGGACCAGTGGAGAACCGGCCACAGGGTCATGGAGGACCAGTGGAGAACCGGCCACAGGGTCATGAAGGACCAGTGGAGAACCGGCCACAGGGTCATGAAGGACCAGTGGAGAACCGGCCACAGGGTCATGGAGGACCAGTGGAGAACCGGCCACAGGGTCATGAAGGACCAGTGGAGAACCGGCCACAGGGTCATGAAGGACCAGTGGAGAACCGGCCACAGGGTCATGAAGGACCAGTGGAGAACCGGCCACAGGGTCATGAAGGACCAGTGGAGAACCGGC